>SJYC01012200.1:0-20185 GCA_006408675.1 Madoqua kirkii | reverse complement strand
AATGTGGAAATTAACACGTTACTGAACAATGAATGGGTCAAAGAAGAAATCAAAAAATAATTTTAAAAAATACCTAGGGACAAATGAAAGTGGACATTAATGAGAGAAGGTGAAGAATGCACAAATAAATGTAAGGATATCCCAGTCTTATGGATAGGAAGAATAAATATTGTTAAAATGTCCATACTATCCAAAACAATCTATAGGTTCAGTGCAATCCCTATCAAAAAACCAATGTCATTTTTCACAGAAATGGAAGAAACAATCCTAAAATTTGTGTGGAACTTCAAAAGATCCTGAATATCCAAAGTAATATTGACAGAGAAGGAAAAAACAAAACAAAACAAAACAAAACAAACTAAAGTCACCAGAAGCCCTGATTTCAAACAAAGCTAAAGCAATGGAAACAGCATGGCATAAAATCAGACACAGATAAATGAAACAGAATAAAGAACTAGATATAGATACACAGATATGTGGTCAATTAACTCACGAAAAAAGCAGCCAAAATATTCAATGGGAAAAGGACAGTCTCTTAACAAAAATTACGTTAGGAAAATTAGACAGCCATACACAAGGAAAAAAAAAAAGACCATATTTTAAAGCACATGCAAAATTAACTCAAAATGGGTTAAAGGGTTGAATGTAAGACTTTTAGTCATAAAACTCTTAGGAGAGAACACAGACATAAGTTAAGCAAACTCCTTGACATAAGTCTTGGCAATAACTTTGAATCTGATTCCAAAAGCAAAAGCAACAAAAGCAAAAATGAACAAGCGGGACTATATAAAACAAAAAAGCTTTTGTATGACAAAGGAAACCATCAACACAATTAAAATGTAATCTACTAAATAGGAGAAAATATTTGCAAATCATATATCTGATAAAGGGCTACTATCCAAAATACATAAGAAACTAAAAAAGAAATCTCAATAGCAAAGCAACAAGCACTCTGATTTTAACATAAAAAAGAAGATCTAAATAGACAAAGAAGACATACAGATGACCATTAGCTACATAATAAGATGCTCAACATCATTAATTATCAGGAAAATGTAAATCAAAACTACAATGAGATATCATCTCACATCTGATAGAAGGGCTATTTTCAAAAAGACAAGAAATAAGTACTTGCAAGCACATGGAGAAAAGTAATCCTTTTGCACTGTTTGAGGAATGTAATCTGGTGCAGCCACTGTAAAAAGCAATATGGAAGTTACTATGTGTATAAGAGACAGACAATGAGATATCATCTCACATCTGATAGAAGGGCTATTTTCAAAAAGACAAGAAATAAGTACTTGCAAGCACATGGAGAAAAGTAATCCTTTTGCACTGTTTGAGGAATGTAATCTGGTGCAGCCACTGTAAAAAGCAATATGGAAGTTACTCCAAAAAATTAAAAAATAGAACTATTAATACCATATGATTCAGCAGTTCTACTGGGCATTATCCAAAGAAAGCAAAAACACTAAAGACATATGTAAACCCGTGTTTACTGAAAACATTGTTTACAATAGTGAAGAGGAGAAAACTACTTAAGTGTTTTTGAGGAAAAAATGGAGAATTAAATTATAATATGTAATATTATTTATATAATAAAATTTTGCCATTTATGACAACATAGATGAACCTTGAAGGCATTAAATCAAGTAAGAGAGAGAAATATCATATGTTTATTTGTTATTGCTATATTCTTTTGTGCTCAGTCACTCAAATGTGTCTGACTCTTTGCAACCCATGGACTGTAGCTTTCCAGGGTCCTCTGCTCATGGAATTTTCCAGGCAGGAATACTGGAACAGGTTGCCATTTCTTACTCCAGAGGATCTTCCTGACCCTGGGATCAAACCCACGTCTCTTGCATCTGCTGCAATGGCAGGAGGATTCTTTACCACTAGCACCACCTGGGAAGCTTGCTATAATATTAAGATCATTTTGATATCAATACTTTTAGAGTTGATTCATGATTTACATATTTTAAGTGTGGTACATGTTAAGGATCTAATTTTTATTAACATCCAGTTTAACATCCCAATCATAAATCTTAGAAATTAATAAAAATAACAAGCCAGAAGAAATGTTTCCAAGTCTAATTTAAACATATTTTTCTCATGAGAGGCATGCTGACAAGATGGGAGCTATTTCCTTCAAGTATGCCACCAATGCTGAATTCAGAAATAGATATATCTGGAAGATGAAGGAAATAGAGCACCATTGGGAAAACACAGTGTTTCCTTCCTTTATTCATTCAAAGACTTTCTATAACAAAAGGACAAAAATACTTTGTTTGCAACAAATACCAAATTAGTGTGCATGATATATATATTTGGAAAACAAGGAATTTAATAAACATGGATAATCAATAACATGTTACAGTGTAGCATTTTCCATTTGCTTTTATATTATCAATGGTTTTGGGACACCTCAATGGTTGTGAGTGAGGTGTTGGAATAATCAGCATCAGGTGTTCAGAAACTCCTAAATTTTGAGAATTACAGCTCGCTGATCAGAGGACTTCTATGACTTCCAATCATTATGCTCTTCTAAAACACATGTATTCTTTTGATGTGTACTTTTTGGGGGCTCCAGAATCACTGCAGATGGTGACTGCAGCCATGAAATTAAAAGACGCTTACTCCTTGGAAGAAAAGTTATGACCAACCTAGATAGCATATTCAAAAGCAGAGACATTACTTTGCTGACTAAGGTTTGTCTAGTCAAAGCTATGGTTTTTCCTGTGGTCATGTATGGATGTGATAGTTGGACTGTGAAGAAGGCTGAGCGCTGAAGAATTGATGCTTTTGAACTGTGGTGTTGGAGAAGACTCTTGAGAGTCCCTTGGACTGCAAGGAGATCCAACCAGTTCATTCTGAAGGAGATCAGCCCTGGGATTTCTTTGGAAGGAATGATGCTAAAGCTGAAACTCCAGTACTTTGGCCACCTCATGCGAAGAGTTGACTCATTGGAAAAGACTCTGATGCTGGGAAGGATTGGGGGCAGGAGGAGAAGGGGGCGACCGAGGATGAGAGGGCTGGATGGCATCACGGACTCGATGAACGTGAGTCTGAGTGAACTCCGGGAGATGGTGATGGACAGGGAGGCCTGGCGTGCTTCTAGTCATGGGATCGCAAAGAGTTGGACACGACTGAGCGACTGAACTGAGCTAAACAGAACAGGCACACATACACTTTCTTTGGATTAAGCTGAATTATCTTATATAATCTTTACTGTGATTTTTTGATAATATGAAATACAACAGCAGGTTGAAGCAGCAATGAATTTATCATGAAATACACAGATATATCTAGTTGTTTGCTAAATATTTAGACTTGCATGTTCCACAGTACTATTAAGTATAAATCCTCTAACTATAATTTATCACCTTCCTTCATCCAAATATCTTTCTCATCCTCTAAAATACATTTTTAAATGAAAATGCAAAAAAATATGACCAAGAGTTTAAGCAGGAATCAAGAAGTAATGCTAGCTATTACTTTTTCACTTAACTTCTTTAAATAGGGTTTTGAATATCCAACCTATGCAACATTTTCCCACTCAACTTCCTCCTTTCAGTCCCTACTTGTGATGGCCATTTTTCTACTTCTCTCATGGATTAATTGGTTTTATAATCTCTCTCTTGTTCTTCCTAACACAGTATTAGCAATGTTGACAGTGCATTTTCTTAACTGCAAATCTCAATTATTCACTGCGGTAATGTTTTTAATTACACAAAATATTTAGAATACATTTCAAGATTTAGAATACATTTTCAAGATCGTTTTTTATTTATGTTAGTCTCTCAATTGCACCGACTTTTGTGACTCCATGGACTATAGTCCAGGCTACTTTGTCCATAGAATTCTCCAGGCAAGAGTACTAGAGTGGGTTGCCATTCCCTTCTCCAGGACCTAGGGATAGAACCCAGGTCTCCTGCATTGCAGGTAGATTCTTTACCATCTGAGCCACCAAGGAAATCCAAGATCATTAGTTTATCAAAAAATAGTCTATAATCTCACCCCTCCTGGCCTGAACACCCCCTCTGAACACTAACTATGCTCAAATGATAATGTACTCAAAATGATCCATGAATCCGTAATATCCTCATCCAAGTAGAAGAGTGAGGAAGAGATTTTAAAAATGAAACAAAACAACAAGAATAAAACAAGATATAGCAGCAGGAGACAATATTTTCAAAATTTTCATAAAGCTTTGGTAAAACAGCAACACTGGGAATCTAAGGAGAGCTTATCTAAGGAGGCAAATCTGAACAAATTGAATCTGGACATAATCAATTTAAAAATCAAATTCTAGAGAAGTCATGAAGAATGTAAGAAAGAACATGTTTGCCAACGCACAACTGTGTTATGTGACTGTTTTGTGCATTGAAGACTGAATAAATAAATAGAAAAAGCAGAATTTTTTTAATTTATGAAAGAACAGTAAATTATTATGCTTTCACAATCTTTCAAGTACCTAAAAAGAAACAGAATTCATTTCTCTTAAGTTTGGAAATCCTCTGCAGAAAGTGCCACTAAACTATAGCTGCTGCTCTCCCAAGGGTAGACCTGTAAGACAGGACTGATAGCCCATTTCCCTGTGTACAAGGCAATTTTATCTTAAAAGAGACATCAGTCACTTGAGGGAATTAGGTATCATTGCTGCCTAGTGCCTTGGTGAATCCATTCGGGGACAATTTCCATGTTCTTTGTTTAAGCTAATAAAGTTGTGACCTAAAGTTATATTCCATTAAGGAATCTCTAGAGTCATTTATTGCCTGAGGGGACCTAGAATCAGCAGTGAAGAAAATGGGATGGTGAAAGACGTTATGTTCTGGCTCTGTGTTCACAATGCATTTATCAAATGACAGCTTGTGTACTGTACTTGTATATTTTAAAATGACATTTTAGAGATTTAAGGCATTTGGTGTTCATATGTATCAAAACAAGAAAAATTGACAAGGGGCCATAAACTAACATGCTATAGTGACACAACAATAAAAACCAAAGCAAATGTCTGGCTTTTTTTTGCATGCACCCAGCTCTCATTTTGTCATCTTGGTGAAGTGAAGGCGACAACACTTCATTTACTGTAAGGTACTGGCTGTCTCTATTACATGATATAATTATTTTAAGATTAGATTACTCTATATAGCAGACACTGTTATACTTTCTATTCCTGAGACTTATCCCTATATCCTGACATCTTGGACACAAGCAAATTTAAAGTAAATGAGCAAATAAATGACTGCTTTAAAATGAACAAGCTAATAACTGCTTTTACATTAGATATTAGAAAATAAGCTACTATATACTATAATTTTATAACATCCTTATTTTAGAAATATTTTTGAAATATGAATTGTGAAAATAAAATCAAATAGCAATACAGGCATACCTCATTTTACTTTGTTATTTTTCACTTTGTAGATGTTGTGCTTCTTATAGATTGAAGGTTTGGGGGCATCCTTGCATCAAACAAGTTTATTGGTTCAGTTTTTCTAACAGCACTTGCTCACTACCTATCTGTGTGTCACACTTTGTAATTCTTGTAATTTTCAAACCCTGTGCCAGCAAAAAGATCATGACTCACTGAAGGATCAGACTAATGGCTAGAAATTTTAAGCAATAAAGTATTTTTAGTGAAGATATATACATTGCTTTTTTGGGCAGAATGTTATCACATACTTAACAGACAGTGTAAACATAATTTTTATATACATTGGGAAACCAAAGTAATTTGTAAATTGCTTTATTGTGATGTTTGCTTTATTGAAGTACTCTGTAACAAAATCTATTGATCCATGAATCCGTAATATCCTCATCCAAGTAGAAGAGTGAGGAAGAGATTTTAAAAATGAAACAAAACAACAAGAATAAAACAAGATATAGCAGCAGGAGACAATATTTTCAAAATTTTCATAAAGCTTTGGTAAAACAGCAACACTGGGAATCTAAGGAGAGCTTATCTAAGGAGGCAAATCTGAACAAATTGAATCTGGACATAATCAATTTAAAAATCAAATTCTAGAGAAGTCATGAAGAATGTAAGAAAGAACATGTTTGCCAACGCACAACTGTGTTATGTGACTGTTTTGTGCATTGAAGACTGAATAAATAAATAGAAAAAGCAGAATTTTTTTAATTTATGAAAGAACAGTAAATTATTATGCTTTCACAATCTTTCAAGTACCTAAAAAGAAACAGAATTCATTTCTCTTAAGTTTGGAAATCCTCTGCAGAAAGTGCCACTAAACTATAGCTGCTGCTCTCCCAAGGGTAGACCTGTAAGACAGGACTGATAGCCCATTTCCCTGTGTACAAGGCAATTTTATCTTAAAAGAGACATCAGTCACTTGAGGGAATTAGGTATCATTGCTGCCTAGTGCCTTGGTGAATCCATTCGGGGACAATTTCCATGTTCTTTGTTTAAGCTAATAAAGTTGTGACCTAAAGTTATATTCCATTAAGGAATCTCTAGAGTCATTTATTGCCTGAGGGGACCTAGAATCAGCAGTGAAGAAAATGGGATGGTGAAAGACGTTATGTTCCTGGCTCTGTGTTCACAATGCATTTATCAAATGACAGCTTGTGTACTGTACTTGTATATTTTAAAATGACATTTTAGAGATTTAAGGCATTTGGTGTTCATATGTATCAAAACAAGAAAAATTGACAAGGGGCCATAAACTAACATGCTATAGTGACACAACAATAAAAACCAAAGCAAATGTCTGGCTTTTTTTTGCATGCACCCAGCTCTCATTTTGTCATCTTGGTGAAGTGAAGGCGACAACACTTCATTTACTGTAAGGTACTGGCTGTCTCTATTACATGATATAATTATTTTAAGATTAGATTACTCTATATAGCAGACACTGTTATACTTTCTATTCCTGAGACTTATCCCTATATCCTGACATCTTGGACACAAGCAAATTTAAAGTAAATGAGCAAATAAATGACTGCTTTAAAATGAACAAGCTAATAACTGCTTTTACATTAGATATTAGAAAATAAGCTACTATATACTATAATTTTATAACATCCTTATTTTAGAAATATTTTTGAAATATGAATTGTGAAAATAAAATCAAATAGCAATACAGGCATACCTCATTTTACTTTGTTATTTTTCACTTTGTAGATGTTGTGCTTCTTATAGATTGAAGGTTTGGGGGCATCCTTGCATCAAACAAGTTTATTGGTTCAGTTTTTCTAACAGCACTTGCTCACTACCTATCTGTGTGTCACACTTTGTAATTCTTGTAATTTTCAAACCCTGTGCCAGCAAAAAGATCATGACTCACTGAAGGATCAGACTAATGGCTAGAAATTTTAAGCAATAAAGTATTTTTAGTGAAGATATATACATTGCTTTTTTGGGCAGAATGTTATCACATACTTAACAGACAGTGTAAACATAATTTTTATATACATTGGGAAACCAAAGTAATTTGTAAATTGCTTTATTGTGATGTTTGCTTTATTGAAGTACTCTGTAACAAAATCTACAAAATCTCAGAGGTATGCCTGTATATTATATTGCTCTTATTTTGATAATACTTTACTGCCATATATCTTAATATGTAATTCTATCTTTCTCTGATATATAATAACATGTATACAGTTATGACCAGAGCAAAATATCTTCATTATTTATTAACTTTTCTCATGAATGCAATGCTTTAAAATAAAGTAAGGACTATCTAGAAATAACAAACATTTGTGTACTCCAAGTGAGGCTTTTACTCTTAGCATATACTATTTGAGAAAATATTACATGACAAGATCTATTATAGGTTTAATATGAATAATTATGTATTTTACCATTTTAAAACAGCATCTATACATATATTAAAAATATGAACATAGATAATTGTTTTGTGTGGATTATATGGGTTTCCCAGGTGGTGCAGTGGTAAAGAATCTGCCTGCCAATGCAAGAGATGCAAGAGACAAAAATGAGTTCATTCCATGGGTCAGGGAGATACCTTGGAGTAGGAATGGCAACCTATTTCAGTGCTCGTGACTGGAAAATTCTGTGAACAAAGGAGCCTGGGATATGGTCCATTGGGTTGCAAAGAGTTGGAAATGACTGCATGGCTGAGCAGACACGCATGCTGTGGATTATACGCATCTCTGGACTTCTCACAATACTGAATTGTGTCTGTGAATTTTATTTTTATATTTAATGTTTTATTTTGTATTGGGGTATAGCTGATTAACATTGATGTGACAGTTTCAGAGGAACAGTGATGGGACTCAGCCATACATATAAATGTATCCATTCTCCCAAAAACTCCCCTCTCATCCAGGCTGTCATCTAACACTGAGCAGAGTTCCATGTGCTGTACAGTTGGTCCTTGTTGGTTATCCGTTTTAAATATATGTTAGTGACTTTTGAATTCTACAAATTAGTAACCGCTTATCAGACCAGTGATATGAAGAGCCAATGCACTGCAAAAGATCCTAATCCTGGGAAAGACTGAAGGCAAAGGGAGAAGGGAGTGGCAGAGGATGAAATAGATGGTTAGATAGCACTACTGACTCAATTGACATGAATTTGAAAAAATTCCAGGAGATAGTGAAGGACAGGGAAGACTGGTGTGCTGCAGTCCATGGGGTCACAAAGAGTTGGCTATTACTTGGCGACTGAACAACAACAACAATCTGACCACTAACACGCTGCTGCTAAGTCGCTTCAGTCGTGTCAGACTCTGTGCGACCCCAGAGACGGCAGCCTACCAGGCTCCCCCGTCCCTGGGATTCTCCAGGCAGGAACACTGGAGTGAGTCACCATTTCCTTCTCCAGTGCATGAAAGTGAAAATTGAAAGTGAAGTCACTCAGTCGTGTCTGACTCTTAGCGTCCCCATGGACTGCAGCCTACCAAGGCTCCTCTGCCCATGGGATTTTCCAGGCAAGAGTACTGGAGTGGGGTGACATTGCCTTCTCTGACATTTATGCTAAAACACTTTAAATGTTATATTGTTTGGATTGGAAACTTTCTTCAAGCATAATTTTAATTTTCTGTAAAGAAGTTCCTATACACCCCAAAGTGGAACTCACAGTTGAGACTAATAAATATCTGTCCTTTATAGTAATGATCTAGTGTAGACAGGACTTTAAAATGTTAGGTCCTTGATAGAAGAGATTATCCTTTATATTCAGCATTCTACCTAAACAAAGAAACTCTCAAAGCCATGCCTATTAAGCGAGCAGTTATGCAAGAGCAACTACCCAGGTGAAGGAGATCTCATTTACATATGTCAAATTAAGTCCCCATGTTCCAAAAAAGATGCCAGAAATTTAAGTGAGTTTTAAATAGGTCAGGAAAATCTACTCAAGTTTAGAAGGGCCTCTCAGCTACTAGACAAGTGATTATATCCCAGGCAGCACTTGAAAGCCAGAAACTGCCATGCTGTGCTGAATAAATTCTCCTCAATGACCTTTCCATGACAGTTTTCTCATTTCCTATAATGTGGAGACAATTAGGTGTTAAATTACGTGTTTGTGGAGCAAAGAAGCAACCTTTGAAGTAAAGGTTTTGCTAAGGAATGTATTGGGTCAACGTGTAAAAATAGCTCCTAACAAGTAACATACTTGTACAATGTCCAGTTCCTTAATTTAACAAATGAGAAAACTGATGTCCAAATAACTTCACTGACTTGATGAGTGTAACTTAACAATTTTGAGTCAGAATAATACTAGAACTGACAGGTAAACTCTCAGTCTAGTGATCTTCCCATCAAAACGTTAGTTTTGTACTTTCAAGTGACTCAAGTTAGCTCTTTGTCTTTCTAATCATTCATCCACCTAACAGCATTTACTGATGTTTGTGACGCAAATCCCAAACCTGTGGTACTGCATGGCACTTTCTAGCTTTTCAGAGATTAAAAATAATCCCTCAAAGATATCATATTCATCAATCAAGACATATAGAATTTTGAGAAATTTCTGTGTTTAAGTACCATTTCAGGTGTTGGGCATAGAGCAGTGTAGAAGACAAAAAATCTGCTTTTCTTATTGAGCATAACGAATAATTACAAGGGTGCAAAAGATCCTATATTTAAAGTGTACATTAAGTGTTTCAAGCATATAGAGGTAAAGGACCCCCATATACTTTAGCATCTGAGAAGGGAAAGAGTCAGAGAAAAGTTTCATCTTTGTGGGACCAATAGAGGCTAACAACCTAAACAACAGCAAAGCTAGGAAAAACAAAAGCAAAGTGAGGGAGAACAAAGTATGTTTGGGGACTTTTGGGAGTTTAACATGGAAGAAAGTGAAGGATGCTGGGAAATAGACCTGCAGAGTTAGGCAGAGGCACATACCATTAAAATTGGTTTTAAAAGTTCTTCAGTTCAGTTCAGTCGCTCAGTTTTGTCCAACTTTTTGGGACCCCATGGAATGTTGCACATCACAAATGGTTAAATACAATGATAAATGAGAAAGCAGCCCCTTTAATTTTCCCCTAGTAGTTTTTACTACATTACTAAATTAACACCTTCTCAATTTAGGCAAAATCTAGTATAATGTGGCTAACAAAAATTTGTCATTTCTTTTTCCAGAAACATTCTATCTTCTGTTAATTTGAATTCTATCAGTTTTTCCACAGCCAACTCACACCCAGTTTTCCCAGAATTTTTGATTTCACTATTCAGAAACTAGCATTTGGCAGTTTTGTTATAGGTCTTTTCATATTGGCTATCTTTATTTCCCCAAACAAATTATAAACACAAGGAAACTGAAAACTAATCTTATGCATTAATTTTTGCATTCTCATAGGAGCTACCAGAGTGTCCTATAATGATTTAAAAATAAAAATAAAAAACAAGTAATTCCTCTCTTGAATAATTTACTGGCTAAAATGCACATGGAAACAAATGAGGTTGAGCCAAAAGTTCCCTTAGTTTTTTAAGTAAAACTAAAAGACACAGTTTTCATTTTCACCAAGAACTTAATTGAACTATAAATTCACTGCTTTGTTCCATGACCTCCTTCCATTTTTCAGGCAGCTTCATAATTCTACCTTTCCAAAGTTGTTTTTTTTTTTTTTAATCTTTTTGAGCAGAGAACCATTCCAGGTGCATTTTATAGTTTTCAAGAAAATTAAAAATTTTTTATATTAAGAGAATTTTGAAAACACTAAAAGAAATGAACATCCAAAGATGCAATGTCTAGTGAATATCGTGGATAAGCCAGAACTTACCAGCCAAGCTGGAAGTTTTTGCCTGGTCATCAAAGAAACATGCAGTCTTACGCTATCCTGATGGAAGTTTCTGTGTTTCTTGTCAACTAATTTCAGACACTTTTCACTGAGTGCTGTTTTCAGTTGGTCTAAGTGGGAGCAGTACTTGTTGGAATTAATCTTTTGGTTTTCTAGAAGGAGCTAATAATATGGGATTCCTTCCCAATCCCACTATATGCAACACATCATCTTTTTTGGATGAAGACTGACCTTTGTATGGTTGTTGGTGGCTCATTTTGTCTGCCACACAATCTCTTCTGCTCCACATTATTATACAGTATCCAATTTTAGTCACCCTTCACAATTTGTTTTTAAAACAGAACATTTTCCTTACGTTTCAAAAGAAAATCACATGCAGAAATATAGTCAGAGAGCTTTTCTTCACTTAACTTTTGTGGAACCCAAACAACAAAGTGATTAACTTAACCAAGCTGGTGCAAATGATTTTCAGTGCTTGATGTGGATATTTTGAGTATGTCAGCTATCTCCCACATAGTATAACATTAATTGTTCTCAAAGTCCTGATTTGATTGCTATTGATTTCAATTGATCTACCCCTCCTTGGGAAATGGATGAGGAAACAGTGGAAACAGTGTCAGACTTTATTTTTGGGGGCTCCAATTTTTTTTTAATTTGGCAAAATTATTTTTGCATTTTTTTTTATATTTGCTAGACTCTGTTTCTATGGGGACGGAGTGAATCACAGAAATTCTGCCTTAAAGTTCATTTTCCACTTAGCTAAAACATATATTTCAGCAATACGTGAACCATAAGCTTCCGGATGTTCAAGGTGGTTTTAGAAAAGGCAGAGGAACCAGAGATCATATTGCCAACATCCACTGAATCATTGAAAAAGCAACAGAGTTCCAGAAAAACATCTATTTCTGCTTTATTGACTATGCCAAAGCCTTTGACTGTGTGGATCACAATAATCTGTGGAAAAGTCTGAAAGAGATGGGAATACCAGACCACTTGAGCTGCCTCTTGAGAAATTTGTATGCAGGTTAGGAAGCAACAGTTAGAACTGGACATGGAACAACAGACTGGTTCCAAATAGGGAAAGGAGTACATCAAGGCTGTATATCATCATCTTGCTTATTTAACTTCTATGCAGAGTACATTATAAGAAACGCTGGGCTGGATGAAGCACAAGCTGGAATCAAGATTGCTAGGAGAAATATCAATGGCCTCAGATATGCAGATGGCACCACCCTTATAGCAGAAAGTGAAAAAGAACTAAAAAGCCTCTTGAGGAAAGTGAAAGAGGAAAGTGAAATAGGAAAGTGAAAGAGGAAAGTGCAAGAGGAAAGTAAAAAAGTGGCTTAAAGCTCAACATTCAGAAAACTAAGATCATGGCATCTGGCCCCATCACTTCATGAGAAATAGATGGAGAAACAGTAGAAACAGTGTCAGATTTATTCTTTGGGCTCCCAAATCACTTCAGATGGTGGCTGCAGCCATGAAATTAAAAGATGCTTACTCCTTAAAAGAAAAGTTATGACCAACCTAGATGGCATATTGAAAAGCAGAGACATTACTTTGCCAACAAAGGTCTATCTAGTCAAGGCTATGGTTTTTCCAGTGATCATGTATGGATATGAGAGTTGGACTGTGAAGAAAGCTGAATGCCAAAGACTTGATGCTTTTGAACTGTGGTGTTGGAGAAGACTCTTGAGAGTCCCTTGGACTGCAAGGAGATCCAACCAGTCCATCCCAAAAGAGATCAGTCCTGGGTGTTCATTGGAAGGGCTGATGTTGAAACTGAAACTCCAATACTTTGTCCACCTGATGGAAAGAGCTGACTCATTTGAAAAGACCCTGATGCTGGGAAGGATTGAGGGCAGGAGGGGAAGGGAATGACAGAGGATGAGATGGTTGGATGGCATCACCAACTCAATGGGCATGAGTCTTAGCAAGCTCCGGGAGTTGGTGATGGACAGGGAGGGCTGGCATGTTGTGGTTCATGGGGTCGCAATAAGTCAGACATGACCGAGCAACTGAACAGAACAGAAAGCATATATGAATATAGCACAACAGTCTATGGCAAAGACTTGCTTCAATAGTCCTATGCTTTGTATATAGTATCAATCATTATTCTTTGTTATGTTTGTTTTCAGATAAAAATGCCAAATACTTAATTTTTATAGTTTTCCTTAATTATTTGACATTACATATATTCTAATAAGACCCTTCTCTCTATCAGGAGTAGAGATTATAGGTTGAGTAATTGAAAACATGCATTTAAAGAATCATTTAGAGATAATGAGGTAGGCTCAGATATTTTATTTTAATTAAAAATAATTACACTTATCTTTATCAATATTTGCATTTAGTTTGGTTTACTTAAAAGCAGACATTCTACTTAAATAGATTTTTAAAACAATCTGAGTAAAGCATCTTTATAGATTTTTTTCTTTTCTCCTGGTGTGCTGCGATTCATGGGGTCGCAAAGAGTCAGACATGATTGAGCGACTGAACTAAATTGAACTGAACCCTCCTTGGAATGTCACCCAGCAAGAAATCTCCATCATGAAACTTTGCAAAACATTTTTGACACCTTCTCCATATACAGAACAAATCCTTTTTTTTTTTTTTTGCATTTCAGTTTGCATTTCTTAATTAAAATAATGACACTTAAAATGTTGCTTTTTTCCCTTCTGTCTTCAGTATTAAAATGCTTACACAAAAATTTACCAATTTTGATCATTTTTTGAAAATGCATGCTGATATGACAGCTATCACAATATATTCCAACAAAATTGTTTTGAATGAAGTTAAAGACAACTATTGTTTTCCTCTAGAGGAAAACAAACCATGGTAAATTTTTCGAGAGATGGGAATACCAGACCACCTGACCTGCCTTCTGAGAAATCTGTGTGCAGGTCAAGAAGCAACAGTTAAGAACCAGACATGGAACAACAGATTGGTTCCCAAATTGGAGAAGGCGTACGTCAAGGTTGTATATTGTCATTCTGCTTACTTAACTTTTAGGCAGAGTACATCATGTGACATGCCAGGCTGGATGAAGCACAAGCTGGAATCAAAATTGCTGGGAGAAATATTAATAACCTCAGATATGCTGATACACCACCCTTATAGAAGAAAGTGAAGAACTAAAGAGCCTCTTGATGAAAGTAAAAGAGGAAAGTGAACAAGTTGAGTTAAAGCTCAACATTCAGAAAACTAAGATCATGGTATTTGGTCCCATCACTTCATGGCAAATAGATGGGAAGCAGTGGAAACAGTAACAGACTTTATTTTGGGGGGCTCCAAAATCACTGCAGATGGTGCGTGCAACCATGAAATTAAAAGACACTTGCTCCTTGGAAGAAAAGCTATGACCAAGCTGGACAGCATATTGAAAAACAGAGATATTACTTTGCCAGCAAAGGTCTGCCTAGTCAAAGCTATGGTTTTTCCAGTAGTCATGTATGGATGTGAGAGCTGAACTGCAAAGAAAGCTGAACACCAAAGAAATGATGCTTTTGAACTGTGCTGTTGGAGAAGATCTTGAGAGTCCCTTGACCTGCAAAGAAATCAAACCAGTCAATCCTAAAGGAAATCAGTCCTGAATATTCACTGGGAGGACTGGTGCTGAAGCTGAAGCTCCAATATTTTGGCCACCTGATGTGAAGAACTGGCTTATCAGAAAAGATCCTGATTCTGGGAAAGATTGAAGGCAGGAATACAAGGGGACGACAGAGAATGAGATGGCTGAATGGCATCACTGACTTGATGGACATGAGTTTGAGCGAACTCCAGGAGCTAGTGATGGACAGGGAAGCCTGGTGTGCTACAGTCCATGGGGTCACAAATAGTTGGACACGACTGAGTGACTGAACTGAGCTGAACTGAACTGAAAGACAACTAAGCACTACTAGCACCACCATACAGAATAAACTAAACGAAATTTTGGCTCACTTGGTGGTAAAACCCAACAATAATGTGATTTTGGATGTTATTCTCTGTCAGTTGACCTATCACTGACTTGATGGACATGAGTTTGAGCGAACTCCAGGAGCTAGTGATGGACAGGGAAGCCTGGTGTGCTACAGTCCATGGGGTCACAAATAGTTGGACACGACTGAGTGACTGAACTGAGCTGAACTGAACTGAAAGACAACTAAGCACTACTAGCACCACCATACAGAATAAACTAAACGAAATTTTGGCTCACTTGGTGGTAAAACCCAACAATAATGTGATTTTGGATGTTATTCTCTGTCAGTTGACCCTCAGACTTCTGGGTCTTTCATCCCACTTCACTGATGTTTACCTCACAATAATAGAAACGCAGTTTATATGACGGCTGCTGCTGCTGCTGCTGCTGCTAAGTCGCTTCAGTCGTGTCCGACTCTGTGCGAACCCATAGACGGCAGCCCACCAGGCTCCCCCATCCCTGGGATTCTCCAGGCAAGAACACTGGA
Organism: Madoqua kirkii; assembly: GCA_006408675.1. NCBI lineage: Eukaryota > Metazoa > Chordata > Mammalia > Artiodactyla > Bovidae > Madoqua > Madoqua kirkii. Next base: position 4,512 of record SJYC01012200.1, on the reverse strand, counting down.
GTGGGTTGCCATCTCCCTCTCCAATGCATGAAAGTGAAAAGTAAGAGTGAAGTTGTACAGTCGTGCCCGACTTCGCGATCCCATGGACTGCAGCCCACCAGGCTCCTCCATCCATGGGATTTTCCAGGCAAGAGTACTGGAGTGGGGTGCCATTGCTTTCTCCCTTTATATGACTAAATATTAGTCCTCACATATATTATTGGCAAGATGAGTTGCTTGGTACAAACATTAGTGTTTCATTTTAAACATGTTACTATTTTTATTACTTGTGTCTATTTATTAATCCACCAATGATACTAAATATAAAAAGATCAATGCTGGTTGCATTTTCTGGAAAACAGAAACAAAACAGCCTCCAATATAGTCAGAGTAACAACCTCATAATCAACAATATTTTTCATAGTTTTTGCATATTAATATAGTTTTATCTCTTTTTCCGAGAAAAAAATTACTTTAGAACATCAAGGACAGACCTACTTCCAGAAAGTGGAACTATGTCTTATCTTGATTTTGGATGATGCTGCTAGAAATTGCATTCCGTTTGTTTCTTGCAAACTGAAAGCTTTACTCGCTGTTGCCTACAACGTTACCTCAAGAGCATTGTTCTAGACTCCCTCTTGATACAGAGAGCTGTCAGAAATGATAAGGAAAAAAATTTATTCTATTGTGTTTTTTTTGAGAGGTTCAAAATTTATTTTTAATATAATTTTATTTATTTTAATTGTGTTTTTGTTTGTTTGTTTGTTTTTGGCTAGCCTTAGTTCCATAACCAGGGATGGAACCTGCATTTCTGGCAGTGCAAGTGCAAGGACTTAACCACTGGACTGCCAAGGAAGTGCCTCCACTGTGCTTTTTCCTTCATCTGAGCTAGAACTATTAAGAGGGAAGGGATTATTTTGTTCTTTTGATGGTGGAGTAATATTCCATTGGCTATATGTACCACACCTTCTTTATCTATTCTGTTGATGGGCATTTCAGTTGCCTACATGCGTGGCTGCATGAACCCTTTTGAATTATGATTTTCTTTGGATATATGCCCAAGAGTGAGATTGCTGGATCATAAAGTACCTCTATTTTTAGTTTTTTAAGGAAACTCCTTACTGTTCTTCATAGTGGTTTTGCCAATTTACATTCCCAGCAACAGTGTAAGAGGGCTCCTCATGGCTTCTAAAAGAATAGCAATTTATTTGTAATGTGTTTTTTTGTAATTCTCTGCTGAATTACTCTGTAAAGCTACAATGCAAATTCCTAAGATGGTTATTTTGACTGCCATGTTATAATTTTTTAAATTGGAGCACAGTTGATTTTCAATATAGTTTCAGGGGTATAATGTAGTGATTTAATATTTTTTAATATTATAGTCCATTTGAAGTTATTAGAAAATATTAGCTATATTCCTTGTACTGTATAACATATATCCTCATAGATTATTTAGCTTGTACATAGTAAGTTGTGCCTCTTAATTTTCTATCCCTATCTTGCTTGGCCTCTCTTCTCTCTCTCAACTGATAACTGCTAGTTTGATCTTTACATGTGTGAAGTGAAGTTGCTGTCGTGGATCTGTCTCAATTGGGCTGACCAAAAAGTTCATTCGGGGTTTCTGATAAAATGTTATGGAATAATTTGAATGATCTTTTTGGCAAGTCTAATATTAAGCTATATACATTCATTTGTTTCATTTTTTTAGATTCCACATTTGTAACATCACATAGTATTTGTCTTTCTTTGACATTTCATTAAGGATAATATTGTGTTGGTCCATGCACATTGCTACAAATGACAGAATTTCATTTTTTTACATCTAAATAATGTTTCATTGCATATGCACGTCACATATTCTTTATTCATTCATCTTTTGGTAGACACTGAGTTTCTTCAATATTTTGACTATTATAAATAATGCTGCTAGAACACTGGGATGCATGTATCTTTCTGAAGGAGTGTTTTTATTTTCTTTGGATGTATACTCAGGAGGGAAATTGCTAAAATTTATAATAGATAGTTCTACTTTTAGCTTTTTGAGGAACATCCATACTGTTTTCCATAGTGGTTGTGCCAATTTATATTCCTACTAACCAGGGTTCATTTTTCTCTATACCCTTGCCATATTTTCAAAATTTTATTATTAAATAGTAACTAACTTAGAGGCTGACATTCCATACAGATTTAGATATATTAAATTCAGCTATTTTATTGCTAATATAATCATGATACCACAATGCATATAATATTGTGCTCAATAAATCACAATAAAATTTTAAAAGGGACATTGACAGTAGACTACATATCTAGAAAATCATGATACTCATATACCCAGCAAAATATGCATGTGTGTGTGTTTGTGTGTGTGTATGTATATATATATCTGTATGACCAGGGCTTCCCTGGTGGCTCAGATGGTAAAGAATCGCCTTCAGTGCAGGAGACACAGTGAACCCAGGTTCGATCCCTGAGCTGGGAAGATCCCCTAGAGAAAGGAATGACAGCCAACTCCAGTATTCTTGCCTGGAGATTCCCATAGGCAGAGGAGCCTAGCAGGGTACAGTTCATGGGGTCACGGAGTTGGACATGACTGAGTGAGTAACACATGCACACACACGACAGGTTTATAAAAAATGAAAACAAATGGTTACCATTTGGTCTTGAGTCAATTTACTAATAAATTGAGCAATAAGTGATTTTATATTTGAACAATATATAAAGTAAATTACTACATGATATTACTGGCAATATAAAGGAATGAAGTGTATGACATTAGCATGCAGTAAGCTGATGCTAATATGTCTTTCCCTCATCAGTGATTTTGATTTTATGTAAGTGATGGGCTTGGCTGAATCCAAAACATTTAACATTCAATTGTAGTCATAATTTGCCAGCTCTATAGTACGCCATCCTTAAAACAGAACATCCAACAAATGCAAAAGCTGACTTTTCACTGGAAATTTGTAACACCTCAATGCCTATCATTGAGAAATTCATTTGCAAATCCGGTATTTTATTATTTTCTAATTTAAATGCACTTAGGAAAAAATAGCACTAAGTGAGAAAGAATTATATTGTAAAGAAAGTACTAGTAACATTTGACACAATGAAAGTTTCCTTTGCATATGCAGGCACATTTCAGAGAGTTTTTGCAGTAAAAACTATTTCTACATTTCTTATTCTTTTAGAAATTTACACAGTACAATGATCTTCAGTATATTTAATCAATTTTATGGGGAAATAATATCTCCAATTTTAGGGAGAACTAGTGATAATGATTATTTTTCCAGTAGTCATGTATGGATGTGAGAGTTGGACTATAAAGAAAGCTGAGCACTGAAAAATTGATGCTTTGAACTGTGGTATTGGAGAAGACTCTTGAGAGTCCCTTAAACAGCAAGAAGATCCAACCAGTCCATCCTAAAGGAAATCAGTCATGAATATTCATTCATTGGAAGTACTGATGCTGAAGCTGAAACTCTAATACTTTGGCCACCTGATGCAAAGAACTAACTCATTGGAAAAAACCTTGATGCCGGGCAGGACTGAAGGTAGGAGAAGGGGATGACAGAGGATGAGATGGTTGGATGGCATCACCAACTCAATGGACATGAACTTGAGTAAGTTCTGGGAGTTGGTGATGGACAGTGAGGCCCGGCATGCTGCAGTCCATAGGGTCGCAAAGAGTAGGACACGACTGAGTGACTGAACTGAACTGAAGTGATAATGCTTGTTATTATAATGAAATACTTATATGTCTGCACAATTTGAGTGTTAAGGAAAAAAATTAGAGAGCATGTTTTTGTTCTTGTGACTGTGTAACTATGTATATGAATGTGTATACTGAGTATAAGAAACAGCAGTGAACATATATAATTGGTTTGCTAATAATCTAAAAACCAGACAAATCTTACAACCCTGTGTGATATTCATCTATAGCAGAGGCTGGCAAGCTCTGTAAAAATAGTAAGCATTTAGACTTTATGGGCCATATGGTATTTGTCGCAACTCCTCAACTCTGTTATTGTCGTGGGAAGAGTACTCATAGGCAATACAGAAACAAACCGGTATGGCTGTGCTTTAATAAGATTTTATTTACTCAAACAGTTGGCAGGTTGGTCTTGACTCATGAGCCAAAGTTTGCCCATTTTTGATCTATGAACAGAAAAGCTAATAAGTGTTTGAATTAACAAGGGATTTAAGCTGAATAATTATAAGAACTGATCATTTTGATCCACTTTACTACCTTATTTCACTGGGGAATTTAATGAGGGATTTGTTGAAAATCAATAGATAGTTAGTGGGAAGATGCTATATAACACAGGGAGTCCAGCCCACACTCTGTGACCACCCAGAGTGGTGGGGTGGTGGGGAAAGGAGGCTCAACAGGAAGGAGCCTGTTGGATGGCAGTTGGATGGCAGAAGCCAACACTTCACTATAGAGCAAATAGTTTCCAATTAAAAATAAAAATAAACCTGCTTATATTTTACAAAAGGATTTGAGATTTTAAGCATTTATATTGTATTTCT
>SJYC01012194.1:0-11153 GCA_006408675.1 Madoqua kirkii | reverse complement strand
TTATAATATAATTAAATTATATAGCTATAATATAATTAAATGTAAATATAATAAATATAAATAGAATTTAAATTTAAATAAATATAATTAAATTAAATTATAGCTATATGATTAAATTATATAGCTATACTATAATTCTATACATATAATTCTATACATAATTCTATTATGTATAATTCTATTATACATAATTCTATTATGTATAACATATAGAATTCTACTTATTCTATATGTTATAAACTTCTACTTTGGTGAGAAAGAGTATGCTTACATTTATAGTTTAAATTGTTACTCAGTGTCATGTAATTTGCAATAGTTAACAACTATGAAAGTGAAAGTCGCTCCCTCTGTGTCCCACTCTTTGAGACTCCATGGACTATACAGTCCGTGGAATTCTCCACGCCAGAATACTGGAGTGAGAAGCCTTTCCCTTCTTCAGGGGATTTTCCCAACAGAGGGATTGAACTCAGGTCTCCCACACTGCAGGCGGATTCTTTACCAGCTGAGCCACAAGGGAATCCACAGAACACTGGAGTGGGTATGCTATCCCTTCTTCAGTGATCTTCCCCACCTAGGAATCAAATAAGGTTCTCTTTCATTGCAGGCGGATTCTTTACCAACTGAGGTATGAGGAAGCATGTACAACTATAGCATTTTTTTTAAAAATACCAGAACTATAAAAAGAAACATTATACTTTCAATGAGTTATTAATTTTATTACCTTATCTACTTTATCATGATATTAATTTATGAGACATAATTTAACTATATATCCTCAAGTAATTTTACTTTGATTACCAAAAATATCTTAGTAGCTTTATTCGTTTTTCCTCTGGATTAAAACCTTATATTCTATGCTGCTGCTAAGTCGCTTCAGCTGTGTTCGACTCTGTGTGACCCCTTAAGACAGTAGCCCACCAGGCTCCCCTGTCCCTGGGATTCTCTAGGCAAGAACAGTGGAGTGGGTTGCCATTTCCTTCTCCAACGCATGAAAGTGAAAAGTGAAGTGAAGTCGCTCAGTCGTGTCCAACCCTCAGCGACCCTGTGGACTTCAGCCTTCTAGGCTCCTCCTTCCATGGGATTGTCCAGGCAAGAGTACTGGAGTGGGGTGCCATTGCCCTCTCGGTTATATTCCATACATCTTGGTAAATATCAAGACTATATCCTGACTTCTTGGTAAATCAAAAATCCTGCTTCTTATTTTAAATATACATATTGCTAATTACTATAGACTTTCAGAAAATTGTAAGAATTTTCAAAAATTTTATAGGAGTATTTATTCCTATTTTTAAACTTAATTCAATCTTGCTATTGATAATTCTTACATGACATCTTAATTGAAAACAGATTTGATAAAATTATAGCTTTACGAGCAATCATTTTTGGTTCTTGTTTCTCTATCTGTATTGGGCAACTTAGCATATACTGTGTATTATAGACTGTTTTTTAAAAAGATATGAAAGGTCATATGCTATATATACCATTTAATAAGTTTATATTGTCATCATACTTTCCCAGACTGAAAACAAAATACAAAAAATAAATTTTAGTCTTAATATTATTACCTTATGTTTAGTGATCTGCTTGCAATATTTCAAATTCAACATATCTCTTAAATGGCCACAATTTGAATACTTGGTAAAAAAAAATCCAGCTATTCCAGACACAAAACTCTTGTACAATGTATGAGAATACATTAATTTCAAAATGCATTTCCTTTTGGAAGTCTAAACATATTAAGATTTTAAAAAGAGCTATTTTATGTTTTATATATATATATATATATATATATATACACACACACACACACATATCAATAATACATATATTTTGTTGCATTTTATACTTTATGTAAAAAATGGTTAATAAAAAGCAAGCTTATGATAATGTGATTGTTGTTTGTTTCAGTTCAGTTCAGTTCAGTCACTCAGTTGCATCTGACTATTTGTGACCCCATGGATTGTAGCATGCCAGGCTTCTGTATCCATTACCAACTTTCAGAGCTTGCTCAAACTCATCTCCATGAGTCGGTGATGCCATCCAACCATCTCATCCTCTGTTGTCCTGTTCTTCTACCTTCAATCTTTCCTAGTATCAGGGTCTTTTCTAATGAGTTGGCTCTTCGCATCAGGTTGCCAAAGGATTGGCGTTTCAGCTTCAGCATCACTCTTTCCATTGACTATTCAGGGCTGATTTCCTTTAGGATGGACTGTTTGGATCTCATTGTATGAGTCGGTGATGCCATCCAACCATCTCATCCTCTGTTGTCCTGTTCTTCTACCTTCAATCTTTCCTAGTATCAGGGTCTTTTCTAATGAGTTGGCTCTTCGCATCAGGTTGCCAAAGGATTGGCGTTTCAGCTTCAGCATCACTCTTTCCATTGACTATTCAGGGCTGATTTCCTTTAGGATGGACTGTTTGGATCTCATTGAAGTCTAAGAGACTCTCAAGAGTCTTCTCCAACACCACAGTTCAAAAGCATCAATTCTTTGGTGCTCAGCTTTCCTTAGAGTCCAACTCTCACACCCATACATGACTACTGGAAAAACCATAGTTTTGACTAGATGGGCTTTTGTTGGCAAAGTAATGTTTCTGCTTTTTAATATGCTATCTAAATTGGTCAGAGCTTTTCTTGCAAGGAGCAAGCATTTTTTAATTCCATGGCTACAGTCACCATCAGCATTGATTTTGGAGTCCAAAAAAAACATAAAGTTTCTCACTGTTTCCATTATTTCCCCATCTATTTTCCTTGAAGTGATGGGACCAGATGCCATGATCTTAGTTTTCTGAATGTTGAGCTTTAAGTCAACTTTTTCCACTCTCCTCTTTTACTTTCATCAAGAGGCTTTTTAGTTCCTCTTCACTTTCTGCCATAAGGGTGGTGTCTTCTGCGTATCTAAGGTTATTGATTTTTTTCCTGGCAATCTTGATGCCAGCTTGTGCCTCATCCAGCCTGGTGTTTCACATGATGTACTCTGCATATAATTTAAATAAACAAGGTAACAGTTTACAACCTTGACGCACTCCTTTCCCGATTTGGAGCCATTTTTTTTTTTTTTTTGTTCCATGTCCATTTCTAACTACTGTTTCTTACCCTGCATACAGATTTCAAGAGGCAGGTCAGATGGTCTGGTAATTCCATCTCTTTCAGAATTTTCCACAGTTTGTTGTGATTCACACAGTCAAAGTCTTTGGCATAGTCAATAAAGCAGAAGTAAATGTTAGGAATCTACCAACTCAGAATCAATAAGAGAGAAATATAGATTAATAAAAATTCATAGTAAAATGTGATAAATGTATTTGGCACAGATTCCTAATTGGAATTCATAAGAAAGTTAACCTAATTCAGGCTAGGAGAGCAAAGGAGCTTGCATACATGGTGAATTTTGCATCACACAATACTGCATGACAATATTGCTTTGGCAATCTTTGTGAGTTCTGCTCCTAGGGACAAGCACGGCACAGTCTTACAATAGCACCTGGCAGTCATGTATTGTATAATCCAAGTTGTTGCTGTTGTTGTTTTTCAACTGTTGTGTCTGACTCTTGTGACCATATGGAATATAGTCTGCCAGTCATCTCTTTCCATGGGACTTCCCAGACAAGAATACTGGCGTGAGTTGCCATTTCTTCTGTAATAATCTAAGTTAGAAATAATGAAAACCAACCTCTTTATTCTTCTGCACAGAAAGCTTTCAAATATTTGATATAATTATTTAGTCTCCTTTTTGTTTTCTTTTCTTTCTTAACATTTTCAGACACCCTCAGTCATTCTCTTTCCCATCTCCTTACAATTTGAAAATTTAGTGATCTGTTGGTTTTCTTAAAATGTGATATTACTAAAGTTTCAAATTGTCTTTTTCCCTAACAACAGAAAAAATCTCATTCTTTAAGTCTAGATTTATGTACCAATTTATTTATTTAAAAATACCTCAAGTCAAAATAATTTACTTCTTTTGCATCTTTTTGCACTCATGCTCATTTAAATTCATACTGATTTACTTATACTGTAAAAATACTTGTTTCATAAGTTTCTCTTTTGCAGCAGATGACAAAATTATTTGGTAAGAATCATATCTCTTTTTCTGTCACCCAGTCCCAGTGTTTCATGAAGGGATAATCTCTAAAAGATCTGTGATAAACATGCTGTTTCAGATATAATCTGAAAAGTAAGCAATTTACCAGTCAAATAAATGAACATAGCTTTAGCTATGATTAAGGTCTTTCACATGAACTGGTGCTTTTTCTTTACTACAACTACATATATCTTTTGCATTCCTTACTTTCTGTGTATCAGTTAGACCCTATCTTCCTATCTTCCAGTTATTTCTAAGTCTTTTTCTCCTCTAATTATGTAATTTCCTTGGACATTACCTCCATCTTGGCTAATATAGTTTTAGAGGTGTGACTCTTTCGTTAAACTATTGCCATACATCTGAAGTATTAATATTTTTAGTCAGTTTCTATGGGGCTCCAAAAATAATTCATAAAAAAGAAGCTGAGGTACCCAACACAAAAGCTTAGTCCTGTCTTTAAACTGTTTTGCCCTTAAATAGTCACATCTAATACAAAAGCTCATTAATAAGCAGACAAATGAATGATTGAATAAATTAACTTCTTTTGCAAATAATACATTTTAAGCTTGTTGTTAGAAGCAGATGATACCTTGTAAAATAAAGAGAATATCAGTGAGAAATGAAAATCAGACTCTGTTCCTTGATTTTTTTCTTTGTAACTTGTATTATCTCATGAGATGTATTCTTTTAAACCCAGAAGTATAAATATTTTTTTATGTTTTGTATGCCATTTATTACTAGCACTGAGAACAGTGCCCAGAAAATAATAGATGCTCAATAAAAATTTGTTGAATGAATGAAGACTATGAGTAAAGAATAACATTGTTATACAAAAGAGGGAGAGAGGAGGAAAGGAGAGAGAGAGAGAGAGAGAAACTCAAACTACTGAAGGAGACAATGTGATAAAAGGAAGAGACATCGTGGAATATAATAGAAATATTTTTTCTCAGCATCTAATCCTCATATTGGCAGTTTGAGGAGTAACACCTGCAGAATAGGCTTCTATTGTTTTACAAGGATTGAGGATACAGTCCTCATGACAAAGTCATATCAAAAGCTTAGCCTCATAATTCCAGTCTCAGAATCTCACTGGGGCTCAGGATAACTAGCAGCCAAGAACACTGTCAGATCCATACAAGATACCCAAAGTGCATCCCATGTTCTGGTTAACAGGTAAGACCTTGACACCCTAAGCAACCTCAGATAATTCTCTTGTATATGTCTTGTTCATAAACACACTTTCATTGCAGCCTATAAAAATATTACCCTAAATTTACTTTCCCAACTTGGGTGACATATGGAGAGCTGATAGCTTGTTTTCATTTGTTCTAATTGTATGTTGCTATTCCCTATTTGCCTTCCAAGCCTCTGACAGAGTGACTAGCATCTAAAGAACTCAATAAACAATTGCTCGATCAATTTTCCCATTATGTCTAAAAATATGTACCTGAATAGACCATTATTAGTAGTAAATTGTATTTCCAATCTTGCCTTGAAAACGCACAATGCTTTTTTAATCACTCTCTGTACATCAGACTAACCTATGAAAGTGCTTAAAAACCATTCTTAAAACTTTAAGACTCAGCATTATCTAGCTGAGCATAATTTGATTTACAAATGTATCCTGACATTCAAAGAAAGAGATAACAAAACTGAGGAAAAACAATTTTTTTTCCCATACAGCCTTACTAATTTACAAAAATGCAAACTTAACAGACTGAAAATATCCCAACTGTGCTTGCCTGTGTGCATAATGGTTTTATGGCCCTTTTATGTTTGGCAAAATTTCTATAGAAATCACAAACCAGCTTTATCTCTTGACTTTCAAACATACCTCTAGCAAAATGTGCTGAAGTATTAAACTTAGTTTCTGTGAAAAGTATTTCCAGTAAGAACTCAAAAAGGAAAACATTTTTTGGCTCACTAAAGCTTACTAACTGCTCTGATATTCACAACAAAAAAATGGTTTAATTTATATAACAACGAGAAAAGTATATTAAATGGAAGTTAATTTATAAAAATAGAAACCTTGGTCAAATTTGCCATGTGTTAGACAGTGAGGTAAGCCCTTTGGTAAGCCCTTTACAGATGACAACATTGAAGCTGGGAGAGTAAAATGTCCCACATATTTGATGAGACTATGGGGTTTGAAGCCAAGACAATCAACATGATACAGAGAGAAAAAACAGAATCAGAAAAAAAAAATGGAAACAAAAAAACTGAATGCAGTAAAAACCCCTGCTATTATAGCATCTGTTTAGCCTCAGTCATCTCTGATTCCTCCAAGCTTGTTGCTAAATGCAGCCACTCTGTAATAAAATGTCCCTTTCAGTCTCTTGAGGCAAGAGATGGAGATGAGGGTTTGTACACATGAAATAATGCATGGACATTTTAGCCTTGTTTTTCATTTTAAGCAATCTTTTATGGATTGCTGCTGCTGTCTCACTGCTAAATTGTGTCTGACCTTTTGCAAACCCATGGACTGTAGTCCCCCAGGCTCCTCTGTCCATGGGGTTTCCCAGGCAAGAATACTGGAATGGGTTGCCATTTCCTTCCCCAGGGGATCTTCTGGACCCAGAAGTGGAACATGTGTCTTTTGCTTGGCAGGTGGAATTCTTACCACTGAGCTATCTGGGAAGCTCCTTTTATGGATATTAAATATTTAATACCATATTCTTTCTCAAAAAATAACAATAAAAGTAGCACTTCTCTCAAACCTGGGAAATTTATACATAAAATGAAAAAGAAAATCTTAAGAGATAAGGCACATACTAAAGTATTCTGCAGGTATATCAATCTAAGTGAAAGTTCAATACATCATAATCACAAATAGTCATTATATCAAATTTACCAAAATATTTTATTATACAATGAATATACAGCTTTAACCAAGAGGTAAAATATATAGCATGAAAATCTGTTGAATTATAAGTCTGGAGTATGAAATGGATACTTTAAACTCTGACAAAAATATTTGCCTTGGACTTATAGTAAAAATGTGCTTATGTTTACTCAGTTTGCTTTTTGTAAAAGTTAAATACAGTGGAACAAATTAATCTTTCCTTAATCATCAAATAAATTATTATATGATATGAAGAAAATAAGAATTTTAATAGTTATATGACAAAATTTAAATAAATGATATGATGTTTCAAATATAATCTCTCCTCTGAAAGTGAAAATCGTGTCCAACTCTTTGCAACCCCAGGTTATACAGTCTGTGGAATTCTCTAGGCCAGAATACTAGAATGGGTAGCCATGCCCTCCTCCAGGGGATCTTTCCAACCCAGGGATCAAAACCCAGGTCTCCTGCATTGCAGATGGATTTTTTACCAGCTAAGCCACTAGGGAAACCCACAAATACTGGAGTGGGTAGCCTATCCCTTCTCCAGCGGATCTTCCAGACCTAGGAATGGACTGGGGTCTCCTGCATTGCAGGTTGATTCTTTTACCAGATGAGCTACTGGGGAAGCCTCTCTCCCCTACTAAGAGCAAATTTTAAAAAATTATGTTAAAGCATTGAGCAAAGTCACTAATTAGGAATGCATCTGAAGTGAATAAAGTCAGAGGGAGTACACTTTTTTTTTTTCAAATGCATCCAGAACTGGTTATTTTATATTAATACCAGGTTTTAAAATATTCATTGCTAAGAATCAGGTGTGTTCAGATTTTTATCTACAAATCTGAGCTACCTATCAATAAATCTTTAAGTCACAGCACTTACATCTCTCAATATAATTTTAAGGATACTACAATCCATTTTTATTGCCTTCTAAAATTTAGCATTTAAATTCAAGTAAAGAAAAGAGATAGAAAAACAATATAGGAAGCATAAGGGTTCGTCCCACAGCCTCATAAATATGTGGAGAACACAGTACAAAAATAACAAATGGGCAAAGAAATATAAAATATGAACATGATTGCCTTGGGGACAAGTTAGGTGAATTGCTGGAGTTACATGAGGCTCCTGTGAACTATGGAGGAAAATAGACAAGAGACAAGCACCCAATTCAAAGAAAGGCTTCCCATTATAGAATGTTGACCAAAATTGACTCTATATTCGTAGGAAAAGCCCTATTTTCCAATAGCTTAATAATATTTTACAGTATTAAACATCTCTGGAACATGCTTACACAACATAGATCTATGGTTCACAACTCATATTTCCCAGAGAAAGAAGGGCCATTTTATGTGGTGCGTACAGCAATCTCAAAGACTAGGTTTGGTTTATCTTTCAAATTTTTCCTAACATTAACTGAAGGTCCTCTTTAACCCTAAGATAATTCAGCTATAAATTATTTCTATTGACATTTCCACAACTTTGGGATTATTTCTATGTTATTATACTATGGAAAAATTAGACTTAAAAGGCAAGTCAATAGTAGAAATAGAGAATGTTTTTGAAATTTATTTATTCTAAATATCCATGAATAAGTGACCATGAATGACAGATATTTGAAGCAACAATGTGCACGAGGAAGGCACTAGACAAATGATGAAAAGGTTAGATAAAGGTAATGTAAGTACATTCAGATATAAATACAATGTTTTCAAATCATTAACTCCTTTAAAGACTGATATTTTTAATCCCACATATTTCACAGATTGGATTTCCCAGGTGGCACAGTATAAAGAATCCTCCTGCCAGAACGCAAGAGATGTGGGTTTGATACCTAGCTCAGGAAGATCTCCTACAGTAGGAAATGGAGCCCCACTCCAGTATTCTTGCCTGGAAAATTCAATGAACAGAGGAACCTGAAGTTCATGGGATTGCAGAGTTGGACATGATTGAGTGACTAAGCACAAAGCACACACATATCACAGTTCACAGATTGGTATTGGCCTATGGAAGGTGAAGTCACTCCGTCATGTCCGACTCTTTACGACCCCGTGGACTTGTAGCCCACCAAGCTCCTCTGTCCATGGGATTCTCCAGGCAAGAGTACTGGAGTGGGTTGCCATTTCCTTCTCCAGGGGATCTTCCCGACACAGGGATCAAACCCAGGTCTCCCACATTGCAGGCAGACGCTTTAACCTCTAAGCCACCGAAGAAGCCATATTGGCCTATAAGTGAATGAAATTATGGCTAGGCAAAAATGTGCTAAGTTGGAACATTATAACTGAGCTGTTGGATATCCACCCAGCTTATTTTTCCAGTGTTCCACAGGAACACTTTGCTTACATAAGACATGGACACAAACTAGGTGCAGGACATAAGGTAAAGGATACTGAGAATAGTCTTAACCCATGCAAGTTTATGTCTCAAGTAAGGCTGTAAGAATTAATTTAATTCTAAATTAATTTAGAATACTATATTAAATTTCATTCAGAAATGTATCTACATACTGTATCTACATTTACAAATATATCTACACATATACCTATATCAACATCTACCAACATTAGTATAGATATTGATGTAGTGTGTATGGTGTGCTCCAGGCAACATTTGGGATTATTGTTTAGTTGCTGTCTTGCTTGATTCTTTTGCAACCCCATGGACTGTAGCCCACCAGGCTCCTTTGTGAATGGGATTTCCCAGAAAGTATACTGGAGTGGGTTGCCATTTCCTCCTCCAGCAGATCTTTCTGACCCCGGAATCGGACTCATCATGACTCTTTCTTGGCAGGCCATTTATTTACACTGAGTCACTAGGGAAGCCCTATAATTGAGATATACTGAAAAGTGTTTATCTACAATTCAAATCCAACTGGGTATCCTGTATTTTAATTTGATAACATGGCAACTCAAGTCCCAGAATACTTGGTAAGGAAAAAAATAAAATTTTATCCTTCCTCCATATGTTAACTTAAGACTTACTTCCTTCATGAAGATTTAGTAAAATATTTCTTTAAGCATCTTCTCCTTTTCAAAAATTTCTATCAAAATAAGTCTGGAGATTATTAAAGTGGATTTAGAACAATATTCAAAGGAAGTTGCTAACATTGCTGGTTTATCACATGAACAATCCATGACAGGTATCCATTCCCACAGGTAAAACTGAACTATCAGGACACCTATCTGCCATATGGTAGATTTCAATCAGAGATAACAGGTGGCAATGGTAGGGTATTACATGTTATCCAAGAAAGGCAAGTTTAGCCCTAGAAGATAATATGCAGCTGCTTTAATCACATTTTTTAAAATGATGGACAGAACTACATTTTGTAAGCTAAAGAGGATTGATATTGCAAAGACTAAGAGACTTGTGGGAGATGCATACTCATACCATTCAAGGTTGTTTTCCAGATTATATTTATGATTGTGTTTCAATTCTGCTTTCATTTTGGGAGGCCAAGGAAGGAGGAACCCTCCAACATGTTTAGAGGCCAAGGAAGGAGGAATCCTCCAACGTGTTGCCTTCAGAAGCAAACCTCATGAAGTTTCATGCTCCAAATTTGTAATTAGTATCAAATTTTAAAATACTTTTATTGATACAAGAAAACATGATATTAAACAAGTATGCAACTGTAAGGACAAATATTAAAACCCTAATTAAATAATTTCATCAGTTAATCTTCTGTCCCCGATTTCAAAATCATGGAATTATTACTTGTACCTAATAAACACAACATGGACTCTTCCTTTTGTGTTGCTCCCCATCCATATTTTAACCCCAGTTTAGGCCATCATCACTTTACACCATAATTTATATTACTGCCTATGGGAATTAATCTTCCTGATTATGTCTCTAATAGCAATGGAGCACAAATAAAACTCAATTAGTTTTTCAAAATGAAACATAAGGTAGTGATTTTCATAGTGCAGGACATTAGTGGACAAATATGTTTTTTCACTGTAAGACTTTCATTGCTAATTCAGTGACAGCAAAAGTGGCCTAGCCACACAACTATGCCATGCTAAACTGTGAATAAAATCATCGTCTTTGTCATTGTCATCTATCCACAATAGTTTACAGAATGAAAGAAATTAATAAGATTAAGTTATCACTAATCTAGGAATTCTAAAAATAACACTTAAAAAATACAAACAGGTATAAAACAAAAACTCAATAAAAGAAAGAACAACCCATTCTATATAGTATCCAACTTTGATAACCAACAATTTTGAAGTTAA
>SJYC01012192.1:0-10312 GCA_006408675.1 Madoqua kirkii | reverse complement strand
CCCCCCAAAATAAAGTCTGACACTCTTTCCACTGTTTCTCCATCTATTTCCCATGAAGTGATGGGACCAGATGCCATAATCTTTGTTTTCTGAATGTTGAGCTTTAAGCCAACTTTTCCACTCTCATCTTTCACTTTCATACAGAGGCTTTTTAGTTCCTCTTCACTTTCTGCCATAATGGACAGCTGCAATTTCTACCTATATTTTGGGTATATATTTGAAGTTCTCTTTGACATTTTGTGACCCCATGGACTATAGCCCACCAGACTCCTCTGTCCATGGAATTCTCCAGTCAATAATAGTGAAATAGGTATCCATTCCCTTCTCCAGAGGATCTTCCTGACTTGGGGATTGAACCTGGGTCTCCTGCGTTGCAAGAAGATTCTTTACCTTATATTTCATGTTGTTGTCATTGTTCAGTTGCTCAGTCATGATCCACCAGGGTAGCCATCAATAGTGTATAGTTAAGAATTATCCTTGACCAAATATTTGCCTGGCCAACTTCAGCTCCTTAGAGGCCATCTCAAAATTTTAGGAAAGTCTTGCTGGATTAAATTGTCTTTGGTTAGTTGGGGGCCTGGAGCCATACTAGATAATCTACTGAAGTGATTTACAATGGAGGGTTTGTATATTGCAGTATTATTTCTACCTGAAGATGGGCTGGAGACTGAAGTTAGGTGAAAAGGTAGTCAATGATGTTTGTTGTTATTGTTCAGTTGCTAAGTCATGTCTGACTGTTCGTCATTCCATGAACTACACCACGCCAGGCTTCCTGTCCTTCGCTTTTTCCCTAAGTTGGCTCAAACTCACATCTATTTAATCAGTGATATCATCCAACCATCTCATCCTCTGTCTCCCCCTTCTCCTTCTGCCCTCAATCTTTCCTAGAATCAGGGTCTTTTCCAATGATTTGTCTCTTCCCATCAGGTGGTCAAAGTATTGAGCTTCAGCTTCAACATTAGTCCTTCTATTGAATATTTATGGTTGATTTCCTTTAGGATTGACTGGCTTGATCTCTTTGTTGTCCAAGGGACTCAAGAGTCTTCTCCATCACCACGGTTTGAAAGCCTACAGTTTTTGGTGCTCCAACTCTCCCATCCATGGTGTCTCAGATTGTAAAGACTCTGCCCACAATGCAGGAGATCTGGGTTCAGTCCTTAGGTAGGAAAGATACCCTGGACAAGGAAAGAAGGGAATGGCTACCCTTCTGGTACTGTTGCCTGAAGAATTCCATGGACAGAGGAGCCTGGGGGGCTACAGTCCATGGGGTCACAAAGACTCAGACATGTCTGAGCAACTAACACACTCACATCCACACATGACTACTAAAAAATTCTTATCTTTGACTACATGAAACTTTGTTGGCAAAGCAATGTCGCTGCTTTTTAATATGCTGTCTAGGTTTGCCATACCTTTGTTTTCCAAAGAGCGATCATATTTACATTAAAGGATCTGGACATCAAGGCTCCAGCAAGCTATGCTGGTTGGTGACATTTTGAGTGTTGTCAACCATGACTGCCATGAAAGTTAGTGTTGTCCATGACTTCATGGGGAGAGGACAACTGGAAGCTCTACTTGTATATATGTTACTTTCCTGGACTTGGCCTCAGACATCTCTTTTCTTGGGCTAATTTTAACCTGTATCCTTTCACTGAAATAAACTGTTAAGTGTGAGTTCTACAGCTTTCAGTCAGTTCAGTGAGTTTTCTTACAAAGTAACCAAAATTGGGATGGTTCTGAGGACCCCTAAAATTTCATTTTATATCAGAAGTGGTGGTCTTGAGGATTCCTGAATTTGCAGTGGGTATCAGAGGTGAAGATGGCATTATAAATTGTTTCTAAATTTTGCAAATATTAAAAGTCCTTTAATTCTCATATTTATAATCCTATAACTAATATTTATTAACTATATCTATAGATCATTTAATGATTATAATATACTGCTGAATTAAATATTATTGAGTTCATCTTATAGATGAAGCAACTGAAGTGGCCAAGTAATTTATGCTGCTTTGTGGCTGAAATCCCCCATACCAACTTAATGATGTTATTAATTCACATAACAGAAATTCCTATTTCAGAACAAGTAGAATATAAGATATAGAATGGCTCCCCTGGTGGCTCAGTGGTAAAGAATCTGCCTGCCAAACGGGAGATGTGGGTTCCATCCCTGGGTCAGAAATATTCCCTCGAGAAGGAAATGGCCACCACTTGAGTATTCTTGACTGGAAAATTCCATATTACATAAGCCCCGAGATTTACAGTCCAAAGGGTCACAAAAGAGTCCAACATGATTTAGCAACAAAATACATAGAATATTACTAAATTTTTAAATTTACAAACAAAAAATAAAACATTTTAATATAGAAACTCCTCTTTTTTGTCCTAATAAAGAAAGGAGCATGTGATTTAACTGTACTTTAAAAAGATACCATCATCATTGTAAGTTTTCTGAGACTTAATCATAAGGGAACAGAATTTTGAGAAAAAATATAACCTTGATGTTATTGCTTATTTTCCCATTATAACTTTCACTTCATTATCTTTCATTCTTCTTTGGATCTAATTTTCTTGGTTTTAAAAACATATATTCTTCTCTAGAGCAATTCCAGACACTTACCCAGTCAAAACTTATTCAGGTCAAGAAATTCATTTATCTAGGCTAAACAAATGAACTAAATCACTCTGAATGACTAAGATTTGTGAGTGAATGCTTATTCCACCTTAGTTGTTATATATGCCATGGACCAATACAATCTGAAGTAAATATTAGGAAGAACAAGAGACCCACTATTAATTAAAATCAAGGCTATACTTGAGTAATCAAAGCATAGATATACTCGATTTAGTTTGAAGAGTTATTAATGATGATCATATAAAAATGTGGCTAAAATCACAGAGGTTTGTATTGTCGATGCTACTATCATCATGTATGGTTGTGAGAGCTGGAACATAAAGAAGGCTGAGTCCTGAAGAATTAATACTTTCAAATTGTGATGCTGGAGAAGGTTGTTGAGCATCCCTTGGACAGCAAGGAGATCAAACCACTAAATTCTAAGTTCAGTTCAGTTCAGTCGCTCAGTCGTGTCTGACTCTTCGCTACCCCATGAATTGCAGCACACCAGGCTTCCCCGTCCATCACCATCTCCCAGAGTTCACTCAGACTCAAAGCAATTCCAGACACTTACCCAGTCAAAACTTATTCAGGTCAAGAAATTCATTTATCTAGGCTAAACAAATGAACTAAATCACTCTGAATGACTAAGATTTGTGAGTGAATGCTTA
Organism: Madoqua kirkii; assembly: GCA_006408675.1. Lineage (NCBI taxonomy): Eukaryota > Metazoa > Chordata > Mammalia > Artiodactyla > Bovidae > Madoqua > Madoqua kirkii. Next base: position 7,027 of record SJYC01012192.1, on the reverse strand, counting down.
TTCCACCTTAGTTGTTATATATGCCATGGACCAATACAATCTGAAGTAAATATTAGGAAGAACAAGAGACCCACTATTAATTAAAATCAAGGCTATACTTGAGTAATCAAAGCATAGATATACTCGATTTAGTTTGAAGAGTTATTAATGATGATCATATAAAAATGTGGCTAAAATCACAGAGGTTTGTATTGTCGATGCTACTATCATCATGTATGGTTGTGAGAGCTGGAACATAAAGAAGGCTGAGTCCTGAAGAATTAATACTTTCAAATTGTGATGCTGGAGAAGGTTGTTGAGCATCCCTTGGACAGCAAGGAGATCAAACCACTAAATTCTAAGTTCAGTTCAGTTCAGTCGCTCAGTCGTGTCTGACTCTTCGCTACCCCATGAATTGCAGCACACCAGGCTTCCCCGTCCATCACCATCTCCCAGAGTTCACTCAGACTCACGTTCATCGAGTCAGTGATGGGAAGTTGCAATTTATTGCACTGATAAATTAAGAGAAAAAAAGGACAATTTATCTTTATCAGTTGATACGAAATTTCAAATGGCAAAGTTTAATACTATTTAATTATTTTTTAAATAGGACACTGAAAGATGAATGCCCCAGATCAGTAGGTGCCCAATATGCTAATGGAGATCAGTGGAGAAATAACTCCAGAAAGAATAAGGAGACTGAGCCCAAGCAAAAACAATACCCAATTGTGGATGTGACTAATGATGGAAGTAAAGTCTGATGCTATAAAGCGCAATATTGAATAGCAACCTGAAATGTTAGGTCCATGCATCAAAGCAAACTGGAAATGGTCAAACAGGAGGTGGCAAGAGTGAACATCAGCATTTTAGGAATCAATGAACTAAAATGGATTGGAATGGGTGAACTTAACTCAGATGGCCATTATATCTACCACTGTGGGCAAGAATACCTTAGAATAAATGGAGTAGCCATAACGGTTAATAAGACTCTGAAATGCAGTACTTAGATGCAATCTCAAAAAAAAGAAAGATCTATTTATTTCCAAGGCAAACCAGCAATGTCACAGTAATCCAAGTCTATGCTCTGACCAATAATGCTTAAGAAGCTGACATTGAATGGTTCTATGAAGACCTACAAGACCTTCTAAAACTAACCCCCCAAAAAGGTGTCCTGTTCATTATAGGGGACTGGAATGCAAAAGTAGGAAGTCAAAAAATACCTGGAGTAAAAGGCAAATTTGGCCTTGGAGTACAGAATGAAGCAGGGCAAAGGCTAATAGAGTTTTGCCAAGAGAACATACTGTTCATAGCAAACACCCTCTTAAAACAACACGAGACAACTTTACACATGGACATCAACAGATGGTCAATACTAAAATCTGGCTTATTATACTCTTTGCAGCCAAAATGGAGAAACTCTATACAGTCAGAAAAAAAAAAAAAAAAAAAAAACCACCAGGAGTTGACTGTGGCTCAGATCATGAACTCCTTATTGCCAAATATAGACTTAAATTGAAGAAAATAGGAAAAAAAACACTAGATTATTCAGGTATGATCTAAATCAAATCTCTTACAATAATTGAATCTACAAATAGATTTAAGGGATTAGATCTGATAGAGTGTCTGAAGAACTGTAGATGGAGGTTTGTGACACTGTACAGGAGGCAGTAATCAAGATCATCCCTAAAAAAAAGAGAGAGATGCAAAAAGGAAAAAAATATTGATTGAGGGGGCCTTACAAATAGCTGGTGAAAGAAGAGAAACAAAAGGCAAGGGAGAAAAGGAAAGACATACTCATTTGAATGTAGAGTTCCAAAGAATAGCAAAGAAAGACAAGAAAGCTTTCCTCAGTGATCAATGCAAGACCATCCCTAAAAAAAGAGAGATGCAAAAATGAAAAAAGGTTGTTTGAGGAGGCCTTACAAATAACTCAGGAAAGAAGAGAAGCAAAAGGCAAGGGAGAAAAGGAAAGATATACCGATTTGAATGTAGAGTTACAAATAATAGCAAGGAGAGACAAGAAAGCCTTCAGTGAACAAGGCAAAGAAGTAGAAGAAAACAATAGTAACTATTTCCTCTTCAAGAAAAGTAGAGATACCAAGGGAACATTTCATGAAAAGATGGACACAATAAAGGATAGAAATCTTACGGCTAACAGAAGCAGAAGATATTAAGAAGAAGTGGCAAGAATACACAGAAGAACTATACAAAAAGATCTTCATGACCCAGATAGCCATGATGGTGTGTTCATTCACCTAGAGTCAGACATCCTGGAATATGAAGGCAAGTGGGCCTTAGGAAGCATCAGTATAGCAAAGGTAGTGGAGGTGATGGAATTCCAGTTGAGCTATTTCAAATCCTAAAAAAATGATGCTGTGAAAGTGCTGCACTCAATATGCCAGCAAATTTGGAAAGCTCAGCAGTGGTCACAAGACTGGAAAAGGTCACTTTTCATTCCATTCCCAAATAAAGGCAATGCCAAAGAATGCTCAGACTACCTCACAATTGCATTCATATCTCATGCTAGCAAAGTAATGCTTAAAATTCTCCAAGTCTAGCTTCAACAGTAAGTGAACCATGAACTTCCAGATGTTCAAGCTGGATTTAGAAAAGTCAGAGAAACCAGAGATCAATTTGCCAACATCTGTTGGATCATCAAAAAAGCAAGAGCATTCCAGAATTACATCTCTTACTGCTTTACTAACTATGCCAAAGCTTTTGTCTCTCTGTGGATCACAACAGACTATGGAAAATTCTTCAAGTGATGGGAATACCAGACCACCTGACTTGCCTCCTGAGAAATATACATGCAGGTCAAGAAGCAACAGTTAGAACTGGACATGGAACAACAGACTGTTTCCAAATTGGGAAAGAAGTACATCAAGGCTGTATATTGTCACCCTGCTCATTTAACTTATATACAGAGTACATCATGAGAAATGCTGGACTAGATGAAGCACAAGTTGGAAACAAGATTGCTGGGTGAAATAGATATGCAGATAACATCACCCTTATGGGAGAAAGCGAAGACATACTAAAGAGCCTCTTCATGAAAGTGAAAGAGGACAGTTGAAAAGTTGGCTTAAAACTCAGCATTCAGAAAACTAAGATCATGGCATCTGGTCTCATCACTTCATGGCAAATAAATGGAGAAACAAAGAAAACAGTGACAAACTTTATCTTTTGGGTCTCCAAAATCATGTATTTAAAAGACCCTTGTTCCTTGGAGGAAAAGTTATGACCAACTTAGACAGCTTATTAGAAAGTAGAGACATCAGTTTGCCAACAAAAGTCCATCTAGTTAAAGCCATGGTTTTTCCAGTAGTCATGTATGGATGTGAGAGTTGGGCTATAAAGAAACCTGAGTGCTGAAGAATTGATGCTTTTTGACTGTAGTGTTGGAGAGGACTCTTGAGAGCCCCTTGGACAGCAAGGACATCCAACAGTCCATCCTAAAGGAAGTCAGTCATGAATATTCATTGGGAGGACTCATGCTGAAGTTGAAACTCCAATATTTTGGCCACTTGATGGGAGGAACAGACTCCTTGGAAAATATCCTGATGCTGGGAAAGACTGAAGGCATTAGGAGAAGGTGACGACAGAGGATGAGATGGTTGGATGGCATCACTGACTCAGTGGATATGAGTTTAGGTAAACTCTGGGAATTGATGATGGACAGGGAAGCCTGGTATGGAATTACAAAGAGTTGGACACCACTGAGTGACTGAAATGAACTGAATAATTTTATAAAATAGCTAGCCTAGTGGTAAATGGGACTTTTCACAATTTGACGTAAGTAATATCAAAACCAATAACAAATCTTATGCTTATTGAATAAATGTTTCATACATTTCTGTAACCGAACACAAGAATATTCATTAATGCCAAAACTGTTTAATATGATATAAGGGTCTTAGTCATCAATGTACAGAAAAATAAAAAGAAATAGTGGATTGAAATGTTAGAAGGTAAGAGAGATGTCTTATGATTTGTAAATGATGAAAATGTCTTTCTAGAAAATTAATGAATATTGAGTTAAAAATACAGACACCAGAATACTAAATATTATTACTTATTAGTGTCACTATATTAGTTACATATTGCTGAGCCTGGCTTGGAGAATTTTGAGCATTACTTTACAAGTGTGTGAGATAAGTACAATTGCGCAGTAGGTTGAGCATTCTTTGGCATTACCTTTCTTTGGAACTGGAATGAAAACTGACCTTTTCCAGTCCCGTGGCCACTGCTGAGTTTTCCAAATTTGCTGACATATGGAGTGCAGCACATTTAAAGCATCATCTTTTAGGATTTGAAATAACTCAACTGGAATTTCATCACCCTCCACTAACTTTGTTCGTAGTGATGCTTTCTAAGGCCCACTTGACTTCACACTCTAGGATGTCTGGAGTGTGAGTGATCATACCATCATGATTATCTTGATCGTGAAGATCTTTTTTGTACAGTTCTTCTGTGTCCTTAACATCTTCTGCCTCTATTAGGCCCATACCATTTCTGTCCTTTATTGAGCCCACCTTTGTATGAAATATTCCCTTGGTATTTCTAATTTTCTTGAGATCTCTAGTCTTTCCCATGCTGTTGTTTTCCTCTATTTCTTTGCATTGATTGCTGAACTTCCAGATATTCAAGCTGGTTTGAGAAAAGGCAGAGGAACCAGAGATCAAATTGCCAACATCTGCTGGATCATGGAAAAAGCAAGAGAGTTCCAGAAAAATATCTGTTTCTGCTGTATTGACTATGTCAAAGCCTTTGACTGTGTGGATCACAATAAACTTTGGAAAATTCTGAAAGAGATGGGAATACCAGACAACCTGACCTGCTTCCTGAGAAACCTATATGCAGGTCAGGAAGCAATAGTTAGACCTGGACATGGAACAACAGACTGGTTCCAAACTGGAAAAGGAGTACATCAAGGCTGTATATTGTCACTCTGCTTATTTAACTTATATGCAGAGTACATCATGAGAAACACTGGGCTGGATGAAGCACAAGCTGGAATCAAGAGTGCTTGGAGAATTATCAATAACCTCAGATATGGAGAAGACATCACCCTTATAGAAGAAAGTGAAAGGAATGAAAAAGCCTCTTGATGAAAGTGAAAGTGGAGAGTGAAAAAGTTGGCTTAAAGCTCAGCAGTCAGAAAACTAGTATCATGGCATCTGGTCCCATCACTACATGGGAAATTGATGGGGAGACAGTGGAAACAGTGTCAGACTTTATTTTGGGGGGCTCCAAAATCATTGTAGATGGTGATTGCAACTATGAAATTAAAAGACGCTTACTCCTTGGAAGGAAAGTTATGACCAACCTAGAGAGCATATTCAAAACCAGAGACATTACTTTGCCAACTAAGGTCTGTCTAGTCAAGGCTATCGTTTTTCCTGTGGTCATGTATGGATGTGAGAGTTGGACTGTGAAGAAGGCTGAGCACTGAAGAACTGATGCTTTTGAACTGTGAATATGGAGAAGACATCACCCTTATAGAAGAAAGTGAAAGGAATGAAAAAGCCTCTTGATGAAAGTGAAAGTGGAGAGTGAAAAAGTTGGCTTAAAGCTCAGCAGTCAGAAAACTAGTATCATGGCATCTGGTCCCATCACTACATGGGAAATTGATGGGGAGACAGTGGAAACAGTGTCAGACTTTATTTTGGGGGGCTCCAAAATCATTGTAGATGGTGATTGCAACTATGAAATTAAAAGACGCTTACTCCTTGGAAGGAAAGTTATGACCAACCTAGAGAGCATATTCAAAACCAGAGACATTACTTTGCCAACTAAGGTCTGTCTAGTCAAGGCTATCGTTTTTCCTGTGGTCATGTATGGATGTGAGAGTTGGACTGTGAAGAAGGCTGAGCACTGAAGAACTGATGCTTTTGAACTGTGGTGTTGGAGAAGACTCTCGAGAGTCTCTTGGACTGCAAGGAAATCCAACTGGTCCATTCTGAAGGAGATCAGCCCTGGGTATTCTTTGGAAGGAATGATACTAAAGCTGAAACTCCAGTACTTTGGGCACCTCATGTGAAGAGTTGACTCATTGGGAAAGACTTTGATGCTGGGAGGGATAGGGGGCAGGAGGAAAAGGTGACGACAGAGGATGAGATGGCTGGATGGCATCACCGACTAGATGGACGGGAGTCTCAGTGAACTCCGGGAGATGGTGATGGACAGAAAGGCCTGGTGTACTGTGATTCATGAGGTCGCAAAGAGTCAGACACAACGGAACGACTGAACTGAACTGATATTAGTGACACTGTATTAGAATAAAAATTATATTGTAGTACCAGAATATTATGAAAATATAGAAGAAATAGCTAATAAGCATATAAAAAATTTGTCATTTTAATTTCAAAACTAGAAAGGATAAAATAGCAAACAAAGTATCACCAAGAAAGGGCAGCTGGCAGGATTGTCTCTCCCTCACTCTACCAAATTGGTAAGGTCAGATTACATCTGAATCACCTCTGTTGTCCTGGGTTGTCTTTTTTATCTTGTAAGCAATCAATAAAAAGCTGAAGTGTGGCCTAGACATCAAAGGACAAATGTATGTGTTAGAATCAATCAGTGGAGATGAACATCAGTGCTGCGAGACATGAAAATTCTGCATAATCAGTCAGTCAAGCTTTTTCACTCAGAATCTGGTATATTTCCCAACTCACAGGCTATTTATCTCACAAGAATGCAGTGAACTACAATGATATAGAAAGGAGTAAGAAAGTTTATTCATAGCACTTTCTGTCCCTGTGCTGAGGCTAAAAGCATACAAAGAAATTTTAAGATCTTTTGCTTCTCTATTTCTCACAAATTTCTGCAATGTTCTAGACTCTGCCAGTAATAATATGCATGTATATTCCCATCAATTTCCTTATTTTATTTTATTTGCTTAGAAAGAAAACATCAATCAGCACTAAATCTGAAAACTGAGCAATTTCTTTCTCCAGTCAGTCTTCAAAAATCATTATTTTTGTTTACCTTCAACTCTGAAGGTAATTACTAAGTAAATTTACCTTCAAACTTACTTAGTAATTTACCT
>SJYC01012190.1:0-11012 GCA_006408675.1 Madoqua kirkii | reverse complement strand
TAATGTTAAACTTACATTATCATTTGAATATAAGTTATTTGTAGATAAAATTAACAAAATAGTTTTATTCAAAAATGAAGACCAGTAAACAATGAAATATTTAACAGTCAACTATTATCGACCTTTTTTTAAACTTCAGATTCATGTATGCATCAGTGGTTCATTATTGAGTAGTGACCATATTTTTGTGCATATTTTTTCTGCTGCTGGAAAAGTGTTCTTAAACTTAACAAGTTGAAGTAATGGTGAAAAAATAATTAAATCTCCAAATATATCCATAGATAATCTCATTCCTTATTTGATAGCTTTGAGATGTTTTACTTTAAATTTTATATATTTACTCTTTCATTTTTGAAATGCTCATTGTTTTAAATGATCATAGTTTAATGAGTCAGAATAGGTCTTACAGGACTTGCTAAGAAGAACCACAACCCCCCAACCACTAACTCATGGCCTCATCAGAGAGGAAAGCCAAGTGAAGTAAATACCTCCTCTGTCTTTTGCTGTCTTACCCCCTCCTGGTGACTAATATCAGCCCACTGGAAACTGCAGGGGAAGGAAGCCATACAGATACAGTGCATAGAGGCCAGCCTCCTTTTGCAGAGGGTAGGAATTGGATCTGGAAGGGCAAACAGGAAAAATATAGCCCAATAGTTTTAATTTCTAAGACACCACTTTTTAGTGATACGGCATCTTTTTGTGTATGATATAGCATCCAGTTTTTGTTTTTGCCCTTTGTGGGGATTAAATTTTTTTTCTTTCTTGCATGATCTTCTTTCTTCCCAGTGAGGATTTCATGCCTCCTTTTTAAGGGGAATGTCCTGTTTTTCATATTAGAGGTCTTCCTAAATTGTATACCCATCTGAGTCAATGTAAGAGTGAGGTACAAAAAGCTAATAGGAAGGTCTTTGCAGTGGAGGTTTTGCTTTCTGATTCTATAGGTCGAAAGTGGGCCCTACAAATTTACATTTCGAACTAGTCCCAGGTGATGCTTGTCCAAGAGTCATATTTTAAGAACCATTTTATTAAGGAATGCTCTTGAGAATCACTTCTGTGAAAGGAAGGGATAGGAAGGAAACAGAGAGAAAGTTAACGTGCAGTGTGAAAAGTTCTGAAGGATAAATGGCCCATCAGAGATGTCCCAAAGACACAGAGCTGAGTCTTTATTTCCCACATGTTGTGCAGCCTCTGAATGTGAGCTGTCCATAGAAGGAGATATGACCTTAGAGAGTGAAGTTTTCTTCAGCATAGCTATCTTCATTTGTTGTTGTTGTTGTTCAGTAGCTCAGTCCTGTCTGACACTTTACCAACCCATGGATTGCAGCACACCAGGCTTCCCTGTCCTTCACCATCTCCTGGAGCTTGCTCAAATTCATGTCCATTAGTCAGTGATGCCACCAACCATCTCCTCCTCTGTCATCCCCTTCTCCTCCTGCCTTCAATCTTTCCCAGCATCAGTCTTTGCTAATGAGTTGACTCTTCACATCAGGTGGCCAAAGTCTTGGAGCTTCAGCATCAGTCCTTCCAATGAATATATGTGTCCATAATTGCTCAGTCGTGTCCAACTCTTTGTGACCCCATGCACTATAGCCTGTCAGGCTCCTCTGTCCATGGGGTTCTCCAGACAAGAATACTGGAGTGGGCTACCATGTCCTCTTCTAAGGGATCTTTCCAACACAGGAATCAAATGCAGGTCTCCCAAATTGCAGGCAGATTGTTTACTCTGAGCCACCTATCCAATGAATATTCTGTGTTGATTTTCTTTAGGACTGACTGGTTTGATCTCTTTGCAGTCCAAGGGACACTCAAGAGTTTTCTCCAACATCACAGTTCAAAAGCATCAATTCTTTGGCACTCAGCCTTCTATAACTCTCACATCCATACATGACTACTGGAAAACCATAGCCTTGACTAATGTCTCTGCTTTTTAATATGCTGTCTAGGTTGGTCATAGATTTTCTTCCAAGGAGCAAGTGTTTTTTAATTTTATGGCTGCAGTCACCTTCTGCAGTGATTTTGGAAGCCAAAAAAAAAAAAAAATCTCTCACTGTTTCCATTGTTTCCCCATCTATTTGCCATGAAGTGATGGGACCAGATGCCATGGTCTTCATTTTTTGAATGTTGAGTTTTAAGCCAACTTTTTCATTCTCCTCTTTCTCATTCATCAAAAAGCTGTTTACTTCCTCTTCACTTTCTGCCATTAGGATGCTGTCATCTCCCTAGCTAAGGTTATTGATATTCCTCCCAGCAATCTTGATTCCGGCTTATGCTTCATCCAGCCTGGCATTTTGCATGATGTACTCTGCATATAAGTTAAATAAGCAAGGTGACAATATATAACCTTGATGTACTCCTTTCCCAATTTGGAACCATGCTTCTTGACCTGCACACGGATTTCTCAGGAGGCAGGTCAGGTGGTCTGGTATTCCAGTCTCTTTAAGAATTTTCCACGGTTTGTTGTGATCCACACAAAGACTTTGACGTAGTCAATGAAGTAGAAGTATATGTTTTTCTGGAACTCTCTTACTTTTTCTAAGATCCAACAGATGTTGGCAATTTGATCTCTGGTTCCTCTGCCTTTTCTAAATCCAGCTTCAACATCTGAAAGTTCTCGGTTCACGTATTACTGAAGCCTGGCTTGGAGAATTTTGAGCATTACTTTGCTAGTGTGTGAAATGAGTGCAATTGTGCAGTAGTTTGAACATTCTTGGGGCTTGCCTTTAAGCTCAGTCAGTGAAGGATCTGCCTGTAATGCAGGAGACCCAGGTTGGATCCCTGGGTTGGAAAGATCTCCTGGAGGAGAAAATGGCAACCCACTCCAGTATTCTTGCCTGCAGAATGCCATGGGCAGAGGAGTCTGGCAGGCTACAGTCCATGGGGTTGCAAGAGTTGTACACGACTTAGCAACTATACCACCTTGAACATTCTTTGGCATTGCCGTTCTTTGGGATTGGAATGAAAACGGACCTTTTCCAGTCCTGTGGCCACTGCTGAGTTTTTCAAATTAGCTGGCATATTGAGTGCAGAACAAAGCTAGTAAAAGTGATGGAATTCCAGTCAAGCTATTTCAAATCCTAAAAGATGAAGCTGTTAAAGTGCTGCATTCAGTATGCCAGCTGTCCCCGTGGGGGCTGATAACTGGGTCCTTAGATGTGTATAATAGACAGATGCCAAAGTTTTGCACTCTCATGAAACTTTTTTGGGGAAGAATTATTTCTGTAGAATTAATTATCACATCTAGGAAAGATAAAACACAAATTCACCTTAATTATCTGTGTACAGCTATACAAACCAAAAATAACAATTTCTTATTGTTGAAATATTTCATTGACAGTATTTGATTTTCAGAATATATATTTAACCATTTCATGTTCAATAATGAGCGAAACAATCTCACTCTAAATTATCTTGAAGTTAACTGTGGGCAATTCTGAAATAATTATAAATATAATTGGTAAGTTAAATTTACTCTGGCTTTGTAATAGATGTAAAAAATTCAGAAACTAACCAGTTTTGGGGAAGACATTCCCAGTAGGTTCTATTATACATTCACATTTTCTAAGTAATTAGTTTTAACACAAAATTCCTAAAATCTAAACTTTCAAGATGAAAAATATTTAGGTGCACCATTTATCTTCCAGTCACTTTAAACAAAGCACACATACAGAAGAAAAAAATTTCTCTGAGGGCTCACTTACATTGCCCTAAGTATTAATTACAACATGTGTGTTTAGTCACTCAGTTCTGTCCGACTCTATTGTGACTCCATGGACTGTATAGCCCGACAGGATCCTTGGCCCATGTAATTTTCCAGGCAGGGGTATTGGAGCAGGTTTCCATTTTCTTCTCCAGAGGATCTTCCCCACTCAGGGATTCAACCTGAGTAACTGCACCTCCTCCGCTGGCAGGTTGAATTCTTTACCACTGAGTCAAGAGGGAAGCCATTAGAAACAATTCCGTGTTTAAAATGGTGTCTGCAGATATGGACCTACAAATAGATTACAGTTGACCCTCCTTACCCATGAATTTTGCATCCTACACTTCAACCAATGCAGATATATTGAAAGTATTTGAAAAATTCCATAAAACTCCAAAAATTTTTCTTCTCCAGAGGATCTTCCCCACTCAGGGATTCAACCTGAGTAACTGCACCTCCTCCGCTGGCAGGTTGAATTCTTTACCTCTGAGTCAAGAGGGAAGCCATTAGAAACAATTCCGTGTTTAAAATGGTGTCTGCAGATATGGACCTACAAATAGATTACAGTTGACCCTCCTTACCCATGAATTTTGCATCCTACACTTCAACCAATGCAGATATATTGAAAGTATTTGAAAAATTCCATAAAACTCCAAAAACCAAAATTTCAATTTGCCACACCAATAATGCTGGCAACTATCTAGGTAGCATTTACATTGTATCTAGAGGTGATTTAAGTTAAACAGGATGGGGGTAGGCTATATGTAAATTCCACACTATTTCATAGTATGAGACTTAATCAACCATGGACTCTGGTATCTGTTGAGTGGGGTGGATGCTGGAATTAACCCCTTCAGATACAAGGAAGTGATTGTATTTAGCATAGAAAGACTAGGTCAGCAGTGACACTGGACTTATTTTCACGCAGCATTCTGAGGGCAAACTGACTATGGAACAACTCTTTTCTCTGAAACTTTAACTGCTGTAGACCAAAGAAACCATAATTTACTATCTCGAAAAATCATTTTTACTTTTGCTGCCAATATTTCTACAGTTTCTCAATTTATTTAAAAATACACATAATTATGAGTATACTAAGGAAAAGGAGGATGGGTCTCTTTGACGACTTGTATATAAAGTGATAGTTCCTTTCATCAGTTCCTGGAATGTAGGGCAGCAGAAGAGAATCTTAGTTGCGTGAATTCAAAATTTATTTCTTCTCTCTCATATCATTCTCTTAGGGTCTGGACATTTACTATGAAGAATCTAACAATTAGATCAGGCGAAACTCTGAGATATCTATAGTTATCAATACTGTATTATACACTTAGAAAATTGCTGAAAGGTATATTTTATGTTAGGTGATTCTATTAAAAAAAGAAGTGAAGAAAGAAGAAAGAAAAACTAATAATCAGAGGAAATTTAGGAATGGGAAAGTAAATAAAAAGATTCTGTGGTTGCTGTAAGACAAGAAAGAGGGAGACACATATAAAAACTCATTTTAAGAAGCTTTAGGGAACTTCCCTGGTGGCCCAGGGGTAAAGAATCCACCCTCCAATGCAGGGGATACCAGTTTGATCCTGTCAGGGAACTAAGATGCCACATGTCACAACACAACTAAGCCTGTGCACCACAGCTAGAGAAGCCTGTATGCGCAACGAAGACCCAGCAGAGCAAAAAAAGAAAAAGAAAGAAAGAAAGAAAGCAGCTTTGTAGTATTATATGAATAAATTTAGGGGGGTAATTTTTTTCGGCAAGTTACCGTAAACAGTTAATCACATTATTTCATAATGTCTACTTGCTTTGTCCTTAAGTTTGACACTCTGACAGGGTGAAGTGTTCAGCCTGAAGTGTTCAGGTTTATGTGTTATGATTTTAGAGGAGTTGTGAGAGCCTTTCTACATAGGTTCTTCCAGAGTGTTTCATACCGTGGTCCTAAGAGCTCAGTTGTTAGGGTAAAAATCTTATTAGTATATATAAAACACAAATGATCACACTTGACATTTACATTCACTTAATTATCCCCTTCTCTCCATTTATACTAGCTGCACCTCGCAATATTTTTGCATGCATCTGCAGATACACACATACCAACCACAGATTTCTTAAATCCACTTCTGGGTGAGCTCTTATCTAGTAATAGAATACGGACAACTGAAGGTGAGTGGTTCCAGTATCCACACACCTAAATATCCAGTAACTATTTGCATTTAAACTATATGATATCTTTACCACACGACTAAAATCTTTATGTCATTCACATTTATACATTATGAATCTTTCTTTTTATTGTTTGTAATTTTTAATGATTTGACTGAACCATCAATCACGAGGCATTATACAACTATTACATCAATTATTCAGGTATTATAGCATTGTTCTTTAAAGTAACATAATTAAAATGCTTGCATAAAATGTTAGCTGTACAAAACAGAATACAAAACAAAACTATCAAACAATCTAATAGTACCACCTAGGGGAAATGCATGAGGAAATCTCTCAAATATTAATAATCATGAACAACAATAAGGTATATGAAAATATGGTTATATTCCTCAGTTAAAAGCTTAGTGATTTCAGAACCTAAATATTTCTTTGCCTTTTGAAATAATTATTTTCCCATTTACTAAGGTTGGGACTTCCCTGGTATCTAAGATGTAAAGAATCTGACTGCAGTGCCAAAGACCAGGATTCAATCCCTGGGTTGGAAAGATCCCCTGGTGAAGGAAATGGAAAACCACTCCAGTATTCTTGCCTGGAGAATTCCTGGAAGGCTACAGTCCATGGGATTTCAGAGTCAGACACAACTGAGCAACTGACACTTTCTTTACTTAAATTAACAACTAAATAATATGACCTGATAATTATGTCAAAGTGAAGTGATTTAAATTAAACACACAATTAACTACTCATAAGTTACAAAATTTAAAAGCATCATGCAATTCTAATGGATTTGCTCACACAAATGTCACCCTCAGATAGCCTTAGTCCTGTTAGCATAAAACAGTGTTTGAACATCGGCTTGAAATCTGTATTCTTTCAATGAATGCCTATTTTAGGCCAATATCTATGCAAGGCAAAACAGATTCAGTGAATTACCAATGTAAAAATCTTCTATTAGTCTAAACACAATACAAACACAGTTTTTCTTTTATATATAAAATTATTTACAAAAATGACTAAAATATTGATGAACTTACAAAAATATTCAGAGAATTAGATGCCAATTACCTTTTTTAAAGTATTGTGGTTATATTATTTATTATTCTTTTGGGTAAGTGTAAAGAACTACAAAGCTCAGTTCCAAATTGGGGCATATTTTCATAGAGATGAACACTTTATACTTTCAACAGCTTGAATGCTCACCCACATTGCTGGTATAACATAGTTCCATAGCCCAATAATAATATGTTCTCCAGTGTTCACTCTTAATACAGAACATTAAATATAGAAGAACCCTTAGCATCTGATGCCTCAAACCTTTTTGAAGATTATGGGCTAGAAAAACCTTTCCTCTGTAGACTTTTGCAATATTGCTTAAAAAGTGTCAGTTTTTCTTATCCCATTGCCTCCGGGTTTTGGTCAGATTGTTGTTTAGTAGCTCAACCATGTCAGACTCTTTCCAATCCCATGGACTCAGCATACCAGACTTCCCTGTCCTTCACCAACTCCTGGAGCTTGCTCAAACTCATTTCCATTGAGTCAGTGATGCTGTCTAACCATCTCCTTCTCTGTCATTCCCTTCTCCTACTGCCTTTTTCCCAGCAGCACAGTTATTTCCAATGAGTCATTTCTTCACATTAGGTGGCCAAATTATTGGAGCTTCAGCTTCAGTATTATTCCTTGCAATGAATATTTTGGGTGGATTTTATTTAGGATTAACTAGTTTGATCTTGCAGTCCAAGGGACTCTCAATAGTCTTTTCCAACACCACAGTTCAAAAGCATCAGTTCTTCAGGGCTCAGCCTTCTTTATGGTCCAACTCTCACATCCATACACGACTACTAGAAAAACCATACCTTTGACTATACAAACCTTTGTCAGCAAGATAATGTCTCTGCTTCTTAATATGCTGTCTAGATTTGCCATGGCTTTTCTTGCAAGGAACAATTGTCTCTTAATTTCATGGCTATAGTCACCATCTGCAATGATTTTGGAGCCCAAGAAAATAAAGTTTATCATGTTGTCCATTGTTTCCCCATCTATTTCCCATGAAGTGATGGGACCAGATGCCATGATCTTAGCTTTTTGAATGTTGAATTTTACGCCAGATTTTTCATTCTCCTATTTCAGCTTCATCAAGAGGATCTTTAGTTCCTCTTTGCTTTCTGCCATATGGGTGGTTTCATCTGCATATCTGAGGTTGTCGATATTTCTCCTAGCACTCTTTGTTCCAGCTTTTGCTTCATCCAGCCCAGCATTTCACATGATGTACTATGCATGTAAGTTAAATAACAGGGTGACAATATACATTCTTGATGGACGCCTTATCCAAATGTGACCATGTACAGTTCTAACTATTGCTTCTTGACCTGCAAAAGGTTTCTCAGGAGGCAGATAGGTTGCTCTGGTATTCCCAATTTTTGAAAAAATTTCCAGTTTGTTGTGATCCACACAGTCAAAGGCTTTAGAGTAGTCAATGAAGCAAAAGTAGATGCTCTTTTGGAACTCTCTATGATCCAACAGATGTTGCAAATATGATCTCTGCTTCCTCTGCCTTTTCTAAGTCCAGCTTGTACATCTGGAAGTCTTCCATTCATGTACTGCTGAAGCCTAGCTTGGGGGAGTTTGAGCATGACTTTGATAGCATGAGAAATGAGTGCATTTCAACTGTAGTAGTTTGAACAATCTTTGGCATTGCCCTTCTTTGGGACTAAAACGAAAACTGACCTTTTCCAGTCCTATGGCCACAGCTGAGTTTTCCAAATTTACTGGCATATTGAGTACAGCACTTTAACAGCATATTTTTTTTAAGGATTTGAAATAATTCAGCTGAAATTCCATCATCTCCAGTAGCTTTTTTCACAGTGACACTTCCTATGGCCCATTTGACTTCTCACTCTAGGATGTCTGGCTCTAGGTGAGTGATCACACCTTTTTTATATGATTCTTCTGTGTATTTTTGCCACCTCTTCTCAATAACTTCTGCTTTTGTTAAGTTTGTACCATTTTTGTCATTATCGTGCCCATCTCTACATCAAGTGTTCCTTTGGTTTCTTTAATTCACTTGAAGGAACTTCTTATCTTTCCCATTCTATTGTTTTCCTCTATTTTCCTGCATTGCTCACTTATGAAGGGTGGGTTTTTTTTTTTTTTTTTTATCTCTCTTTCCTCTTCTTGGAACTCTGTATTCAGATAGGTATAGCTTTACTTTTGGCCTTTGCTTTTGCTTCTCTTCTTTTCTTAGCCTATTGGTAAAGTCTCCTCAGGCAACCATTTTGCCTTTTTGGATTTCTTTTCCCTGAGGATGGTTTTGATCACTGCATTCTGTACAATGTTACAAACCTGTGTCCATAGTTCTTCAGGCACTCTGTATATCAGATTTAATTACTTGAATTTATGTGTCACTTTCACTGCATAATTGTAAGGGATTTGATTTAGGTCATACTTGAATGGGCTAGTGGTTTTCCCCACATTCTTCAATTTAAGTCTGAATTTTGCAATAAGGAATTAATGATCTGAGCCAGTCAGCTCCCAGTCTTTTTTTTGCTGACTGTATAGAGCTTCTCCATCTTTGGCTGCAAACAATATAGTCAATCTCATTTTGGTATTGACCATCAGGTGATGTCCATGTGTAGAGTTATATCTTGTGTTGTTGGAAGAGAGTATTTGCTATGACCAGTGAATTCTCTTGGCAAAACTCTGTTAGCTTTTGCTCTGCTTCATTTTATACTCTA
The DNA here is from genome assembly GCA_006408675.1 of Madoqua kirkii. Lineage (NCBI taxonomy): Eukaryota > Metazoa > Chordata > Mammalia > Artiodactyla > Bovidae > Madoqua > Madoqua kirkii. The sequence goes on along the minus strand of SJYC01012190.1, from coordinate 1,418 downwards.
AAGCCAAACTTGCCTTTATTCCAAGTACCTCTTGACTTCCTACTTTTTCATTCCAGTCTCCTATGAAAATGACATCTTTTGGTGCTAGTTCTAGATCTTGTAGGTCTTCATAGAATCATTCAACTTCAGCTTCTTCAGCATTAGTGGTTGGAGCATAGACTTGGATTACTGTGATACTGAATGAGTTTGCCTTGGAAATGAGCAGAGATCATTCTGTTATTTTTGAGATTGCACACAAGTACTGCATTTCAGACTCTACTGTTGACTGAGAGGGCTATTCCACTTTGTTCGATGAGATCCATCTCTACAGTAGCGGATATAATGGTCATCTGAATTAAATTCACCAGTTCCCATCCATTTTAGGTCACTGCTTCCTAAAATGTCATTGTTTACTCTTGCCATCTCCTATTGGTCAGACAACAGGCTTGTTAGTCTGGTTGCCAGTCTTACATGGAAGCATGTCAAAGCCAGAGAGATACATTTAGTAATCCTGACCCTTTTCAGCACTCATTCTCCAATATTTTTTCAAATTTAATTATAAAAAAGGCATAAAAGAGAGCAAATAAAACTCCTTTGTTTCTTTATAAAATGTACCCAAACTTGGTTTATCCTCCAGGTAAAGATATATTTACCTGCATTTTCTTATTATAAAGGGTGATCAGGCCTTATTATTTCTTTCAGTGCTCATCCTAAACATCACAGCCCTAAACCCACTCTTCACATTCACTCTTTTTTGCCAGGGTTACACAAATGTTTATCTTGCAGTGCTTTCCTATCTAGGGTTTCCAGGTGGTGCTAGTGCCAATGCTGGAAACATAAGAGACACATGTTCAATCTTTGGGTCAGAAAGATTTGCTGGAGAAGGGCATGGCAACCCAGGCCAGTTTTCATCTATAAAGTAAAACTCTAGAAGGCAAGAATCATTAGCATCTTTTTAAAGATTCAAAAATTTTAAGCTAATACAAAGCAGTAATCTATTTATCACCTTTATCTCAGAGCTTCCCAGGGCTTCCCAGGTGATGCAATTGGTAAAGAATCTGTCTGCCAGTGCAAGAGACACAGGAGAAATGAGTTTCATCCCAGGGTCGGAAAGATCTCTTGGAGAAGGTAATGGCAACCCGCCCCAGTATTTTTGTGTGGAGAATCCCACAGACAGAGGAGCTTGGTGGACTACAGTCCATGGGACTCCAAAGATTTGAACAGGACTGAGCAGCTAAGCGCGTGCGCGCGCACACACACACACACACACACACACACCTCAGAATAACGCCTACTCCACAAGCCAGACTGGAAAATCTTATTTTTCTGTAGAAATTGGGTTGATAACCAAAGTCTTGCCCCAGTATCAAACAATCAGCTTTGGACTGAACGCTATTCCAATTCCTACAGAAGGAATCTTAAAAGCAGGATCAAACTCT
>SJYC01012176.1:0-19921 GCA_006408675.1 Madoqua kirkii | reverse complement strand
AGATCCTTATATTAACAAACAATAAAATTATTAATTAACATACATTAGAAATTAAGGTTTTGAAAATAATTATCTTCCAATTTTTTCCCCAAACCTAGACATACAGTTCAATTAGAAAAATATTTAATGAAAATTACATAACTTAGCATGAGACTAATTGTTTTGAAGTTGCTATTTTTTTTATTCCTCACAATTTATTTTCTGGGCAAGTTTAATGGTTATTCTCTTGAAGAACACCTATTGTGGGTGGCTTCAGTAACCTAGGCATTTAAATTTTCTAAGAATCTCGTTGCCATAGTGATCACAGAATCTAAGTTAGTACAGTAAAAAGAACAGAATATAAGACCACATTTTTAAAAGCCAATACTTAAATTATTTCTCTAAGTTCAGATGTTTCTTCGGACCTGAGGAATAAACTTTTAGAGTCACTCTATAATTTGCAGAGAGAAAATAAATTTTACCAAAACAATGGATTAAATTTGAAATTCTATTTTCTATAACACTGTCTGAACCACATATTTTAAAGTGTTTATTTGTAAGTTTGATACATGCAATAACTACAAGTATACAATTGAAACAGGAAAATTTAGCATAAAATTTTAGATGATATAACTTATAATTCATGTTTTAGGAAAATACATATTTGAGATTAATGTTAATTACTGAATAACTAAAACTCTGGATAATTATTTTTTGTAATTTAAAACAACTTTAAATTCATTGATGAGTTACCATGAACATACGTACATTAAAGAGACCAAAAAATTGGAAACCAGGTACATAGGAAGTGAGTGTCAATGTCAGCAGTCTCATTGAGTGCTTCTACAAAATCTAAGGTTTTGAGCCACAGCTTTACCACCATACAGATTACAGAAAACAGGACCATAACAGGAGGCACCCAAGGTGTGAAACTAACAAGAAATTTTCACTTGGGTTGGAACATATGGGCTGAAACAAGCAAAAAAGGACAAGAAATACAGTATTCCTTTCCCAACCCTTCTCAAACTGCCTCTTCTGAATGTTGACAGACAGGAATATTGCCAATATCTGTCTTGACACTGCACAAATGGAAAAAGAAAAACTATAAGTATCATTTGAAACTTTAATATAATCTCTGAAAGAGTCAGTATGCACTTTACAGGGAATGTTCAAAAACTGTTATTTGAAAGAATTTGATTTAAAATTGTCCCAAATTGGTAGACAGAAGTAAACACCATATGAACTCAACCTCAGCTCAGGATATAAAGAATGCCAATAAATGAAGTTCAAAAGAAAATCAGTACCTCATTATAATAGGAAATAAATCAACAGAGAAGCAAAAACACCTTCACACAGACAGACACACACAAAAACAGAGAGGGTGCCATGCATAAAAGTTAATATAAACAACAGCAGAAACAGACATTCAAAGATTTTAGCTACTGTAATTATTAGAAACAAATTTAAGAAAAATTATTTTTTCTAAAGAAATACAAGAGAAATTTGAAAACAAATACAACTCCTATGTCTTTAAATTATAACTAGATTTTTTAATGGATAAAATAGTAGTTTATATAGAATTGATGAAAGAGAGAACTGGAAAAATGACCCAATGAAATTATTTATATTTCTGCCTAGACATATAAAAGTGGTTTATATGTCTGAAGAAACAGAGATAAGGCTTGACAAACATCTAAACAGAGCTCTGGAAGGCAATAACAAGGCAATATTCAAAGAGATAAGCTGAGTGCTTTCTAGAAATTTTGAAAAATGTTATAATCAGGTCTGGGAGTCAATCATTCCCAATGAGGATAGTTAATGAGAAATACATATCTAGACATACCACAGTGAAATGGCAAAAAATAAAAAAAAAAAAGAGGTAAAGAGATGTCAAGAAAAACAAATAAAATATAAAGCAGCTTCAAACAGAAGGTAATTAAACTGGCCAATGATTTCTCATTGGAAACAACAGAAGGCAGATGATACTGAAGAAATATCCTTAAAGAGAGGAGATATTGCCAGTCAATAATCTCTATATAGCAAAATTACCTTTATGAATGATTTAAATATAAAGATTATTCAGAAAAAAATGGGAAAATAGAATTTAATTACACAAATATATTCACCAAGGCAAATTTTAAGAAATATTTTTTCAGGAAGAGAAAACTGGCCCTAAATTAAGCTATTAAATGCAAAAACAAATTTTGCGTTAGATAAGAAAATGTGCCTGTAAATAATTTAAACAGTCATTTATTTTATGAGGCAATATGCATGTCTACTTTAGAGAGGCAAGTTAGAACTTAAATCCTAGATAGTAACAGTCAAAGCAGATCACGGACATGATGACAGATAAAAGACAAAGTTTCAGACCTTTTTATTATCTGAGATGAAGAAAAGCCACTTCAGTTCAGTTCAGTTCAGTTCAGTCACTCAATCGTGTCCGACTCTTTGTGACCCCATGAATCGCAGCACGCCAGGCCTTCCTGTCCATCACCATCTCCTGCAGTTCACTCAGACTCAATGTTCATTGATGCCATTCAGCACATTTGAATGTGTTAAGGAAATGATTTCCCTTGTGGCTCACATGGTGAAATGTCTGCCTGCAATGTGGGAGACTTGGGTTCAATTCCTGGACTGAGAAGATCTGGGTTCAGTCCTTGGGCTGGGAAGATCTCCTGGAGAAGAAAATAGCAACCCACTCCAATATTCTTGCCTGGAAAATCCCATGGACAGAGGAGCCTGGCAGGCTACAGTATATGAGGTTACAAAGAGTTGGACACGACTGAAGATCAACACACAAGTAAATCATGGTATAATGAGCCTAGGAAAACTAACATAATAAAAGAAATACCTAAATCCTAAATAATTAGATAAATAATATAAAAATAAAATTTTAAAAGTCCTCCAATTCAAAACAAAGCAAGAGTAAGTAGGAGGAGGACCAGAAAAAGTTTAAAAAAAGAAATAGCACATTATAAAATTATAGAAATAAATTCAAATATAACACTAATCACCCTAAATATAAGTGGATAAGCACAGTTTCTATGGGAATGTTGAAAAATGCTACTTTAGGTACAAGTAGTAGACTGGGAAGGAAAGTTTTCAACCCAATAATGGTCTTTAAACACATAAACACAACTACCAAAAATATATTTCAAGTCAAAGTCTTTTATTTTAATTCTCTGAAGGTCCTAAGGAGTGAACTACATAGTTTCAATGAAGTTCCAATCACCTAACTGTGAGGGTAAAAAGTGAACAAATATAACAAAAGAAAATGAAATTTTTAGAAGATAGAATAAAATGTCTCTGCTCAATAGAATTTTTTGTGGCTATGAAAATATACTAATTTACTCTGCTCAATATGGTAACCAGAAATCATGGACTAGTAGGCACTGAAATCAGACTCAGTCAGTTTAGTTCAGTTGCTCAGTCATGTCTGACTCTTTGCGACCCCATGGACTACAGCATGCCAGGTCTCCCTGTCCATCACCAACTCCTGCAGCTTGCTCAAAATCATGGCCATCGAGTTGGTGATTCCATCCAACCATATCATCCTCTGTTGTCCCCCTCTCTTCTTGCTTCAATCTTTCCCAGAATCAGGGTCTTTTCCAGTGAGTCAGTTCTTCATATCAGGTGGCCAAAGTATTGGAGTTTCAGCTTCAGCATTAGTCCTTCCAAAGAATATTCAGGATTGATTTCCTTTAGGACTGACTGGTTGGATCTCCTTGCAGTCCAAGGGACTCTCAAGAGTCTTCTTCAATACCACAGTTCAAAAGCATCAATTCTTTGGTGCTCAGTTTTCTTCATGGTCCAATTCTCACACCTATACATGACCACTGGAAAAACCACAGCTTTGACTAGATGGACTCATGTCAGCAAATATGCTACTGGTTACTATATTAGACAGTGAAGATATAGAAGACTCTATTACTTCTGGTTAGAGAATAATTTTCAAGCAATTTACAAAAAACAAGGAATACAAGAAAAATATTGGTAAATACAAGTACAATAAAACAAATAATAATGCAGAAATCAGTGAATGTATTGTCAACACATAAAATCAACACAGGATTATACAATGAGCCTTCAACCAAAACCAAGATAGGATTTCAGCATACATATATCAAATAAAGAAAAATTCAAATATGCACAAATGTTAGTAGATATTTAGTACCACAGAGACTCCAACCTACTATGATTTAGATAGTAACTACTACAACCTCTTTGGAAAATGTTGCTTGATAAACTTAAATGTTTACATATGCTGCATTATGCCATTACATTTCTAGGTATATACCAAGAAGAAACTCATGTTTCTTTTGATCTAGGTAATTTTATTCCACATCCTTCTAGCAGCAAAAATAGCTTTCTTCTTTGAAACTTGAAAATGATGTACATGGAAACATAGGATAAAATCAAGAATTTGTCAATTTTTTTCTGGATCCTTCTATATAATCTATCACTTTTGCCACCTTCAAACAGTATGCAAAAATAAAACAAATAAAACTATTATTTAGAGACAAATTAAAGTCTTGATAACATAGTAAACTCAGATAAGTCCTCTTTCATTGTTGACTGTCTCGGGTCACAGGCACTACTATCTATAGGAAATAATGGAAATCATCCTTGACGTCATTCCTGCCTTTACTTTCCATTTCTAGTTATTCCCGCAATCAAGCTGACTAACACTACCCTCGAATTCATCATCTTCTTTCCACCTTGAATATCCCAACTCAAGTTCAAACTTTTCTCATTACAGGTATGAATTACTGCAATACTTTTTTATATAGCCAACTCATATACATTTAATATCTTCTATTCTTTATTCCATAGTGAGAAAGAACTTTTAAAAACACAAATAGAGCAGTTATATAAGCATGCCTAAAGATTCAGAATTGGTTTATTTGAACACATTGCTTTCAGGGAGAAGTACAGCTCTGTATAGTCTTATATGAATAGTTTTGCATATCTGGTTCTCAGCTAACTTGCAGATTTCATATTAAACAAGCCTCTTTAACTCAGCTATACATATGTCTTTTTCAGGATTCTTAAATCCAAAATCATTACAGACAGTGACTGCACCCACAGAATTAAAAGATGCTTACTCCTTGGAAGAAAAGCTATGACAAACCTACACAGCATATTAAAAAGCAGAGACATCACTTTGCCAATAACAATCTGTATAGTCAAAGCTATGGTTTTTTCAGTAGTCATGTACAGATGTTAGAGCTGGACAATAAAACAAAGGCTGAGCACTGAAGAATTGATGCTTTTGAAAGCAATGCTGAAGAAGACTCTGGAGAGTCCTTTGAACAGAAAGAAATAAAACCAGATAATCTTAAAGGAAACCAACCCTGAATATTCATTGGAAGGACTGATGCTGAAGCTGAAGCTCCAATACTTTGGTCATATGATGTGAAGAGCTGGCTCACTGGAGAAGACCCTGATGCTAGAGAAGATTGAAAACAGGAGGAGAAGGGGATGACAGAGGATGAGATTGTTGGATGGCATCACTGACTCAACGGACATGAGTTTGAGCAAACTCTGGGAGATAGTGAAGGACAGGGAAGCTTAGCATGTTGTTTGTAGTCCATGGGGTCACAAAGAGTCAGACATGACTTCGCAACTGAACAACAGATAAACCATGCTCCCTTTCTGATATGGGATATTCAGTGACACTTAACCCCAGCCCCAATCCTTCAACCCACTTGAAGTTAACTTCTACTTATCCTTTTGCTAGTATCCAAAGGTATCTTGAACAGAATTTCATGTCTGTGCTCTATAAATCCTATTATAGCTTCTCACAGCACAAAGCTCTTCTCTTATAAAGCTCTTAAAACGATAGTAATGCTAGATTTGCTTTTGTAACTGTGTGGATTAACGCCTGTCTAATGGTGAAGGACAGGAAAGCCTGGCATTCTGCAGTCGTGGGGTCGCAAAGAGTTGGAAGTGAGTGACTGAACATCTGTCTAACTCAGCAGATGCAAATTCCATGAAGTTGAAACAGTTGATATTTGTCTTTATTTTACCCAGAGTTGTGACAGATATATGTGAGAAACTATGTTAAACAAATATTTAATGAACCAATTTTCCTTTCTCTGTTTAAACTCCTCCTAAACTCTCTGGGCAAGTTGAAAGTCACTCCTTCACTACCATTACAGTTAAATGAATTCAGAATTCCAAGACTGGCAGTTCTCAATAATTGGGCTTTTGACCCAGCTGAAATAATAACTTGAACAGCTTCCTAGAATGAAACTGTCCCTAATCTCCTTTAATTATCTAGTAAAATTAAATGATGCTTAACTTACACATGTAAGATCCATATCATATATTTACTCATGGGTGCATGTGTGTGCATGTGTGCATGTCAGTCGTGTCCAACTCTGTGACACTATGCACTGCAGCTCGCCAGGCTTCTCAGTCCATGGGATTCTCCAGGCAAGAAAATTGGAGTGGGTTGCCATGCCCTCCTCCAGGGGATCGTCCTGACTCAGGGATCGAACTTGCATCTCTTACGTCTTTTGAATTGGCAAGAGGGTTCTTTGCGACTAGCGCCACCTGGGAAGGCCAAATTTACTTATATATTCAATATTTAACAAATGTGAATCTCACATTAATTATTAGACAGGTTCAGTGTGGGGATGGTGTAGATGCAATTCATTTCAAGGGAAGACCTCTTGAAAAATGATACAATATTTTTAGGGTAAAAATGGATCACAAATGTGAAAGTTTTCAGTAAATATACAAAGTATTTAAGTAACAAAATGTTTTTGTATAAAACAGCTTTCAAAGCACAATAAAGAGAAATGTAATTTAAATGAAATATAAATTAATCTTCCTAATAGATAGCACTAAGTCACAATATTTTTTTTTTCTGGAAAAGGCACAACATGAAATTTTGATAAACTGATTAAATTCCATTGTATTATAATTCACTTTCATATACTAACTAGAGTAGTCAAGATAGACCATCTTAATGATAAGAATTCATGTTAAATAGAGCATAAGTAATACATTTCCTATTTAGCCTTCTCTACCATTGGCATTATATCAGACTGGATTGCTAGCATTCAGTTCAGTTCAGTTCAGTTGCTCAGTTGACTCTTTGTGGCCCCATGAACTGCAACACATCAGGCCTCCCTGTCCATCACCAACTCCCAGAGTCCACACAAACTCATGTCCATTGAGTCCGTGATACCATCTAACCACCTCATCCTAGTTGTCCCCTTCTCCTCCTGCCCTCAATCTTTCTCAACATTAGGGTCTTTTCAAATGAGTCAGTTCTTCACATCAGGTGGCCAAAATACTAGAGTTTCAGCTTCAACATCAGTCTTTCCAATGAACACCCAGGACTAATCTTCTTTAGGATGGACTGGTTGGACCTTACTGCAGTCCAAAGGAATCTCACAACACAGTTCAAAAGCATCAATTCTTCAGCTCTCAGCTTTCTTTACAGTTCAACTCTAACATCCATACATGACTAATTGAAAAATCATAGCCTTGACTGTACGGATATTTGTTGGAAACGTAATGTCTCTGCTTTTTAATATGCTGTCTAGGTTGCTCATAACTTTCCTTCCAAGGAGTAAGTGATTTTGGAGCCCTCCAAAAATAAAATCTGACACTTTCCCCTTTTTCCCAATCTATTTGCCATGATCTTTGTTTTCTGAATGTTGAGCTTTAAACTAACTTTTTCGCTCTCCTCTTTCACTTTCATCAAGAGGCTCTTTAGCTCTTCTTCACTTTCTGCCATTAGGGTGGTGTCATCTGCATACCTGAGGTTATTGACATTTCTCCCGGCAATCTTGATTCCAGCTTGTGCTTCATCCAGCCCAGCGTTTTTCATGATGTACTCTGCATAGAAGTTAAATAAGCAGGGTGACAATATACAGCCTTGCTATACTCCTTTTCCTATTTCAAATCAGTCTGTTGTTCCATGTCCAGTTCTAACTGTTGCTTTCTGACCTGCATACAGGTTTTTCAAGAGGCAGGTCAGGTGGTCTAGTATTCCCATCTCCTTCAGAATTTTCCACAGTTTACTGTGGATCCATACAGTCAAAGGCTTTGGCATAGTCAATAAAGCAGAAATAGATGTTTTTGTGGAACTCTCTTGCTCTTTCCATGATCCAGCAGGTGTTGGCAATTTGTTCTCTGGTTCCTCTGCCTTTTCTAAAACCAGCTTGAACATCTGGAAGTTCACAGTTCACGTATTGCTGAAGCCTAGCTTGCAGAATTTTGTGCATTACTTTACTAGCATGTGAGATGAGTGCAATTATGCGGTGGTAGTTTGAGCATTCTTTGGCATTGTCTTTCTTTGAGATTGAAATGAAAGCAGACTTTTCCAGTCCTGTGGCCACTGCTGAGTTTTCAAAATCTGCTGACATATTGAGTGCAACACTTTCACAGCATCATCTTTCAGGATTTGAAATAGCTCAACTGGAATTCCATCACCTCCACTAGCTTCGTTCATAGTGATGCTTCCTAAGGCCCACTTGACTTCACATTCCAGGATGTCTGGCTCTAGGTGAGTGATCACACCATCGTGATTATCTGAGTCATGAAGATCTTTTTTGTACAGTTCTTTGTATTGAAGCCACCTCTTTTCCATATCTTCTGCTTCTGTCAGGTCCATATAATTTCTGTCCTTTATTGACCACATCTTTGCATGAAATGTTCCCTTGGTATCTCTAATTTTCTTGAAGAGATCTCTAGTCTTTCCTATTCAATTTTTTCCCTCTATTTCTTTTCATTGATCACTGAAGAAGGCTTTGTTATCTCTCCTTGCTATTCTTTGGTGCTCTGCATTCAAATGGGTATATCTTGCCTTTTCTCCTTGCTTTTCATTTCTCTGTTCACAACTATTTGTAAGGCTTCCTCAGACAGCCATTTTGCTTTTTTTCATTTCTTTTTCTTGGGGATGGTCTTGATCCCTATCTCCTATACAATGTTACAAACCTCTGTCCATAGTTCATCAGGCACTCTGTCTATCAGATCTAGTCCCTTAAACCTATTTCTCACTTTACTGTATAATCCATCTTAAGATATGTTTTTGTTTAATTGAATGTTTATTCATAGTAATTGGGTCTAAAATAGACACTGAGATAGATTTTATGTAGAGATACATCCTGAAGTGAAGTGAAGTGAAGTCGCTCAGTCATGCCCGACTCTTTGCAACCCCATGGACAGTAGCCTGCACCAAGCTCCTCCGTCTATGGGATTTTCTAGGCAAGAGTACTGGAGTGGGTTGCCATTTTCCTTCTCCAAGGAATCTTCCCGACCCAGTGATCGAGCCCAGGTCTCCCGCATTGTAGACAGAGGCTTTACCATCTGAGCCACCAGGAGAGTCCAGATACATCCTAGGTACTATCAATTTATCTTCTGATTAAGAAGTATACAGCTGCTAAGTTGCTGCAGTCGTGTCCGACTCCGTGCGACCCCATAGACGGCAGCCAACTAGGCTCCGCTGTCCCTAGGATTCTCCAGGCAAGAACACTAGAGTGGGCTGCCATTTCCTGCTCCAATGCATGAAAGTGAAAAGTGAAAGTGAAGTCTCATAGTCATGTCTGACTCTTAGCGACCCCATGGACTGCAGCCTACCAGGCTCTTCCATCCATGGGGTTTTCCAGGCAAGAATACTGGAGGGGGTTGCCACTGCCTTCTTTGATGCATTTACTGTTTATGGGTTTTAATTCTTATTTTCTGATGTTACATAATATATATTATGATTATATTGATATTTAAATGTCATCTTATCTCCTGATATTTATCTTCATTTTTATAACATTATTTATGTAAATGATCATTTGAAGAAAATAAAATAACTCTGATTAGTATAATTTCTGTCTATGAAAAATTGTTAAGTTACATTGTTTGCTTAATTCGCATTGTGGATCTGTTTTTAAAATGACCTGTTAATCTGATACCATGGTTAGGGTCTATGTTTTCATTTTCAGTCATAAAGACATCATTTCTAGGTTTGTGACACTACAAAAAACTGTAAAAAGAACAGCATTCATAGATAAATATAACCACTTCTTAACTGTTAGGCACATATTCTGAACATTGAAGATACTCTATTTGTATGTCATTCAGATTCAGAAATAATTGTTGATAGTAAAATGTACATATCTTTTCACAAGGCTAAGGAAACAAGTTAAACTTCTCAAGCTTAGGTTTAGGATTTTAAGTAACATCAGGTATTAAGAATCCAAAAGACTTTTAAAGGATTCCCTGGTGATCCACTGGTTAAGAATCCGACTTGCAATGTAAGAGATGCCGGTACAGTCCTCGTCCAGGAGGCTCCCACATGCCTCAAAGCAACTAATCTCATGTGTCACAGCTACTGAAAACAGGCTCTAGAGTCTGCAAGCCACAGCTACTGAGCACGTGCTGCAACTACTGAAGCCCATGTGCCTAGAACCTGTGCTCCACAACAAGAGTAGTCACTGCAATGAGAAACCTGGGCACTACAATAACGAGCAGCCCCCATTCACGATGACTAGAAAGCCCACATGCAGCAATGTAGCCCCACCACAACCAAGAAGTTATAATAAATAAATAAATACTTTTTAAACATAGCTTTAAAAGTCCTAGAAGCACAAAATCTTTCAAATGTTTTCATGGTGTCTTTAATAGAGTTTAAAACCGAAGAATGGCATGTAGAGATTTGTCAAATTTACATTTTTACTCCATCTACAATGCTAGCCATGTACTACTGAAGATGAACTCAAAATACAACTTAACCATACCAGAGACTAGGAGATTATAAGCAAAAAGACTGTAAAATTATTCTGCCCTCCAAGTATTGTATATTAAGAAATCCTCATTATTAGGGCATCTGCTATAGTTCAGTGGTTGAAAATTCAAATAAAGTATGTTTGATTTTTAATTTAATCTCTAGGAATAATATTAACTGTAAATACTAGCAACATTGCTTCAAATAAACTGATGCAAGAATACATATATTACTAATTGATAAACATCAATTATATATATCAGCTTATTCCACTCAACCTTATAAAGGCTAAATAGCTTAAAACAAGTTTTGTGAAAATATGTTCACCTTAAAATTGTGTTTTTATCTAGCTATTTATCTACCTCTCCATCTGTCTGTTTTTTCATTTTAAATGACAACTTATTTATGTTGTATTCATCTTTATGTAACATAAATAATAAGTCACTTTATAGGTTATCTTGACAATACAGATCCAATTGATAACTGTTCTTATCAATCTGAATGTAAAACATTACACTGTATAATAATTTTTAAGCCTCAAGTTATCTTACTTTTCTAATGAATTTTAATACAAAGAATTCTTAATGGAATGATGAAAGAAAGGCAATATTAACTGCTTAATAAGTTTTTATAATCTGAAAACTATTTCTGTAAAATGTAAATTTAAAAATTATATCCCTTACACTGTATTATTAGAATTGACACACATTTATTATTATGTCTGTCCTCCCACCACTTTCAGCTTGATTCCTAACATTTTGAACTGGATAGTCGTAAATTAAAAATTCAGACATCTGAAGATTGAATTGTTCTGCTAATACCATAAGTGTTTTTTGGTATAATGAACGTATCCTGCTTCTTTTAAGGATTAGAAGTTATAGGAGAACATCCCCAACACAGATAGAACAATCTCTTAGTGCTATATGTAATAAACTACTGAAATCCAATATGCAGAAGCAGTTTGCATGCCATTTACCCACCCCTATTGACCAAAGTGGTAGGCTTTTTCCAACTTTATAATGCAGCATTATTTATCATTAATTAAATAAGTTGATATTCTTCCTTGTTATAAATGTCAGAAATTATTTCTGAATGATATTAAGTTTTCATGAAGGTTGTTGCATAAATAAAACAAATGGAAAACAGTTGTTTAGGAAGAAAAAGTATAGCAGTTTCTCATAGAAAAAAAGAAATATAATCTAGCAGTCTACAAGTTAGAACAGTACAGATGGAGTCCCATTTTTTAGTTAAAACCTGGGAATTACATTACAAATAATTCAAAAACCTATGAAAGTATGTGTTTTCTCCAGAATGTAAGTAATCCAAGATGGCACATGAACTCATTCTTTCATAATCTGCTTCTGCTCTTAGAAAACATGACACTGACTTATTAGATCCCTCACATGCAGACATGCATGTATATTTTCACAGAAATTTAGATACTTAAGATTATATATGCACCAAAGTAAAATTAGAAACTTTCACAAAAAGCTAGAAACACTATATTTACAGATAGACTTTATATTTATAGTACTTTCAGACTTATTTTTTATTGTGGTAAAAGGTATATAAATCTACCAATTTAATATTTCTGAAGTTTACAACTCACAGGTATTAAGTGCATTACACTGTTGCACAGTCATTTTTATAGCTGAATAAAAAGGGAATCCAAACTGCTTTAATCTACAATTATCTAATCTGATAAATACAGATGGTCAATGGGTGAGCATTATTTTCACTACTCTTGCCAATCAATTACAGAGAATTCTGACATAATTGTTAAGACTTCTGGAAAATCCAGTCATATCTAAGAATCTTCAGACCATTGTCCAAACAAATATATTGATTTTTTGATACTATTCTGTCTTCTAATTATGTTTTCCCCTTAAAATCATATCCTTTATTTAACTCTGGGGGGGTCGCTAGTGGAATGTTACAAGCTGTGTAATGATTTGCATTTAACTATCCCCCATTCATAATTTAACATCATAATCTTGCTATTGATATTTGTCACATAGTACAAACAAGGTGTATGTGTCTGTGTGTGTGTGTACATGCATTTCTTTTCTTTCTTTAAAATGATGAGCACCATAATGACAGTCATACTTTCAACTGTGATGGCCTTCCATTTGTGTTAAACGATGGGTTAGGACATAATCTTTTAAAAACATGTATTATTGCAATGTTCAGCAAGCTAATTTATAAAAGCTTGGCATTCTTTTTTTATAGCCATTAATATGATCCTAAGAAATACACAAAAGTCAATAAAACAAATGTTTCTTGTAACAACTAACAAAATATAAATAATGTGACGTCCTTGTTTAAAATTTACATATATTTAGTAGAACAACACAATATACTTAAAATCTTGAATAATCTCTGAAATGTTTTCAAATCTTGTTAGCCACTGCTCTGAATATAGCAGTTTTATCCAAAGTAACAGGTATACAGTTAGGGAATATTTCTCTGTTACTTTATATTTGAGAGCCTTTTTTTTTCCTGCTCTGCAAATAAATTTGTCAGTATTATTCTTTTATGCAGGCATTAAAACATAATTTTTTATTTAATGTCAGGTTTTCACTTTAAACATTTATTTATATCATAATTTTCACAGTCTTTTATTCTCTTATTTTATAAATATTAAGCTCTCCTTTACTTCTGAATTTTAAGGGTGAAATCTTAGACACACAATAGTATATGGATTCTAATTAAGAAACAGCTAAAAAATGTTCAAACATTTTTGGTTACCTTTTCCATGGCTAGAATAAAGAACAGTACACTACAAAGTACTATTGCTACATACCCACTATTCACTTTTCCAGAAAATAATGACTTTTTGCCTGCCTAATAGCATATGCCTTTTAGTTCGCGTAGCACTGCTGCTGATGGGAGAACAGTCTGTTCCAATTCCTGGTTTCTCAGTGCAGTATCATGTATTTGTCATTTGGGTATCTCTTCTTCAAATGCCATTTTTTAGTGTGCTTTATAGGCAATAATTGAATGGCATTCCATTTACTAAAATTTTTCTTTAGAATTTGTTTCCCAGCTCTAGACCATTTTCCTTCCTTAGTTTTCTTTTTTTCAATAAAAATTTATTTAATTGGAGGCTAATTACAATATTGTATTGGTTAGCCATTTATGTTTATTTAAATTAGTCTCTAGAGACTAATTTAAAGTAACTCATTCTTAGTTGATTCTAAAAATACACATACACACCCTCTACTAGATCTTTCATTTCTAAGCATCTTTGTATTATTTACAAATACTATCACAGACCTGCAAATCATCCTCCAAAGATTTGTTTTGGAAAAGTCATTGGTAATCTCTACAGATAAAGCATAAACAAATGTCCATGGATAGACATCAAATCATCTAGTTTAGAATTGAATACAAAAATGAATAAGAATACAATGGATTTAAGAAGTGTCAACTTACAACTACAAGTAGAAAAACTAGCAGAATTCTCTTTTCTATTGAAAATGTATAATGATAATGAAATTTACTTCATTGAAGAATTAAAGGTCTAGCTTTGTATCCAGATTATTCAGTAGTGCATATTGTAAGTCCTTTCTAAATCCCAGCCTGGGTCCTCAGGTAGAGATAGGAAAGCACAAAAAAATGGAATGATGAAAAAATGACAGGCTAATACCAATATATATCTCCTCACCCTGACCTTATTTGTGATATTTAAATCCGTATGTCTAACTGCATGTCTGAAATATCTGTGAAAAGCACTTCTTGTTCAACATGTCTAAAAACACACTTACAATATTTATATCATTACCCCTTATGCTAGTGAATGGTACTCACACTTGTACATGCTACAAGAGAGTAATTTAGGAGCATCTCAGCATATCATTTGATTTCATTTCTCACATAACATTTGTTATATATCCTCCTGATTTCATTTAGTGTGTGTATATATATAATCTATACACATCTTGCAGAATATATATATTCTTTAAATCTAAGCTATTTTAGCTTAGACTTCTGCAATAGGCTCTTAGCTTGTACGTCAACATCCATTACGGTATCCACTCCATGCTATCTTTCCCAACACTGAGCTGAATCAGTATTTTTAAAAAGGAATCAAATCATTTGTTCAGTTCACCTTATAAGAATATCCAAATTTTACATTTTCTAGATTTATACACAGCTAGTTTCTAACCAGGGCTTCCCTGGTAGCTCAGTGTAAAGAATCCTTCTGCCAGTGAGGGAGACATAGTTCCAATTCCTGGTTCAGGAAGATGCGCTGGAGAAGGAAATGGCAACCTACTATAGTATTCTTGCCTGGGAAATCCCATGGACAGAGGAGCCTGGCCAGCTAAAGTACATGGGGCCACAAAAGAGCTGGACACAACTTCACAACTAAACAAAACAACATTGTCTCACCTTCATCAACTCCTCACCAAGTCCTCAATCTCTATTCATACTGGTTTTCCTTAAAGATGCTGAACTTCCTCTCTCCAAAAGTCAACACTCATTCTGATATCTCTGATTGAATCTCAGGCTTCCTTATATTCCACCCTAGATCCATATCCCACTGCACATGCTCTAATTCTGCCTGTACTTTCCTTCATGGCACTTAAGACAGATTGCAGTAGTAAGTACTATGGACTGAACAGTATTCTTCAAAAAGATACATTGAAGTCCTAACTCTCAGTATCTTATAATGACTTTATTTAGAAATAGGGTCTTTACAGATACAATTATTCAAGATGACTAAAATAGAATAGGATGAGCTTTAATCCAAGAATGACCTGTGTTTTATAAGAAAAGAAGCAAAGACACACAGGAAGAACGTCAACTGCAGACTGACAAAGGTATATATACAAAGAAACAAAGATACCATGTGAGTTCAGTTCAGTCATTCAGTCGTGTCCAACTCTTTGCAACTCCATGAATCGCAGCACAATAGGCCTCCCTGTCCATCACCAACTCTCCGAGTTCACTCAGACTCATGTCCAACGAGTCAGTGAGCCATCCAGACATCTCATCCTCTGTTGTCCCCTTCTCCTCCTGCCCCAATTCATCCCAGCATCAGGGTCATTTCCAATGAGTCAGCTCTTCGCATGAGGTGAAGAAGTATCGGAGCTTCAGTTTTACCATCAGTCCTTCCAATGAACACCCAGGACTAATATCCATTAGGATGGACTAGTTGGATCTCCTTGCAGTCCAAAGGAATCTAAAGAATCTTCTCCAACATCACAGTTCAAAAGCATCAATTCTTCAGTGCTCAGCTTTCTTCACAGTCCAACTCTCACATCCATACATAATCACTGGAAAAACCATAGCCTTGACTAGACGGATCTTAGTCGGCAAAGTAATATCTCTGCTTTTGAATATACTGTCTAGGTTGGTCATAACTTTTCTTCCAAGGAGTAATCGTCTTTTAATTTCATGGCTGCAGTCACCATCTACAGTGATTTTGGAGCCCCCCAAAATAAAGTCTGACACTGCTTCTACTGTTTCCCTATCTATTTCCCATGAAGTGATGGGACCAGATACCATGATCGTTTACCTGAATGTTCAGCTTTAAGCCAGCTTTTTCACTCTCCTCTTTCACTTTCATAAAGACACATTTTAGTTCCTCTGCACTTTCTGCCATAAGGGTGGTGTCATCTGCATATCTGAGGTTATTGATATTTCTCCAGACAATCTTGATTCCAGCTTGTGCTTCTTCCAGCCCAGCATTTCTGATGATGTACTTTGATATACGTTAAATCAGCAGGTGACAATATACAGCCTTGATGTACTCCTTTTCCTATTTGGAACCAGTCTGTTGTTCCATGTCCAGTTCTAACTGTTGCTTCCTGACCTGCATACAGATTTCTCAAGAGGCAGGTCAGGTGGTCTGGTAGTCCCATTTCTTTTAGAATTTTCCACAGTTTATTGTGATCCACACAGTCAAAGGTTTTGGCATAGTCAATAAAGCAGAAATAGATGTTTTTGTGGAACTCTCTTGCTCTTTCCACGATTCATCGGATGTTGGCAATTTGATCTCTGGTTCCTCTGCCTCTTTTAAAACCAGCTTGAATTTTTGGAAGTTCACAGTTCACATATCGCTAAAGCCTCTCTTGGAGAATTTTGAGCATTATTTTACTAGTATGTGAGATGAGTGCAATTGTGTGGTAGTTTGAGCATTCTTTGGCATTGTCTTTCTTTGGGATTGGAATGAAAACTGATCTTTTCCAGGCCTGTGGCCACTGCTGACTTTTCCCAATTTGCTGGCATATTGAGTGCAGCACTTTCACAGCATCATCTATCAGGATTTGAAATAGCTCAACTAGAATTCCATGACCTCCACTAGCTTTGTTCATAGTGATGCTTTCTAAAGTCCACTTGACTTCACATTCTAGTATCTCTGGCTCTAAGTGAATGATCCCACCATTGTGATTATCTAGGCCATGAAGATATTTTTTGTACAGTTCTTCCATGTATTCTTGCCACCTTTTCTTAATATCTTCTGCTTCTGTTAGGTCCAGACCATTTCTGTCTTTTATCGAGGACATTTTTGCATGAAATGTTCCCTTGGTATCTTTAATTTTCTTGAAGAGATCTCTGATCTTTCACATTTTGTTCTTTTCCTCTATTTCTTTGCACTGATCGCTAAAGAAGGCTTTCTTATCTCTCCCTGCTATTCTTTGGAACTCTGCATTCAAATGAGTATATTTTTCCTTTTCTCCTTTGCTTTTCACTTCTCTTCTTTTCACAGCTATTTGTAAGGCCTCCTCAGACAGCCATTTTGCTTTTTTGCATTTCTTTTTCTTGGGGATGTTCTTGATCCCTGTCTTCTGTACAATGTCCCTTAAATCTATTTGTCATTTCCACTATATAATCATAAGGGATTTGATTAGGTCATACCTCAACAGTCTAGTAGTTTTCCCTACTTTCTTCAATTTAAGTCTGAATTTGGCAATAAGGTGTAAAGGTATCATGTGAATATGAATATCATGTGAAGATGAAGGTAAATACTGAAGTCCTGCTACCACAATCTAGAGAATACCTGAAGCTACCAAGAGCTAGAAGAGGGAAGGAAGAGCCCCTTCCTACAGTTCAGAGGAGCACAGCCTTGCCCATATCTTGATTTCTGACTTCCAGCCTCAAACTGTGAGAATAAACTTCTGTTGTTATAAGCCACATAGTTTGTGGTTCTGTGTTATGGCAGTTCAAGCAACCTAAAATAACACACTTAGTGATCAACACTCACTTTCCCTGCTAGACTGTAAGTTTCATGATGGCAGGAAATTTTTGTACTTTTGTTCACTATTACATTTCTAACACCTATCCCACAATAGGTACTTATTATTTCACCCACATAAAACACTGGTTTATATTTGGTTTTAATACAAAATATATAAAATGTCAGTGTGTTCGTAAAGCAACTTTAACACAATTTAATAATAGGTTATGTACTATTGAGATTGACATAAAAACCAAAATGTTTGATATAGCCCAAACGACTATACTGAGCAACTGGACTTTCACTTCCACGATATAGCAGACTATAATATAATATGATACTACAGAAGGAAAAAGCAGCACACTCCAGTATTCTTGTCTGGAAAATTAAATGGATAGAGGATCCTGGAGAGCTACCATCCATGGGGTTGCAAAGGAGTCGGACATGACTTAGTGATTGGAAATATATAATATAAATCAGTTTTAATAAAAAAGGTGGAATTTTATTGAAGGAGAAAGGCAGGCTTTTCATTCAGCATTTTACACATAATTTTAAATACTGTATTGTATTAATTTCAATGTAAAGTGAGGTTCCTCTTGGTGTAGAGAATTTACCTCAATAGGCTCCATTTTTCCAGGTCCTGATGCATACTTAGCACATTATAAGGATCCAATTTGACTGAATCTCTGATAACTATTCAAACAGCATTTTTTAAAAGTACAGTCAGAAAGCTATACATTGTTCTTTGGGGAAAGATGTATGTCCTAAGAAGAAAGACTGCCTATCTCATGATGTAATATAAATATGAAAATAATGAGAAATAGATTTAAACTACTAACAGTATACTTATTTCTAGATCTGCTATTATTACTGCACTCTATCAATGAATTTCACATGTGAGAGACAGGCTACCACAGTGAATATGAGCTCTTGCTCTTGAGACAGATTACTTGAATTTCAGTGATACTTTTAAGTTAGAGAAAAATCAAAATACCTTCCAAATAGGGTTGCTGTGTAGATTATGTTAATTCAAACAAATTGTTTGGAAATGTGTCTAGAACATACTATGTACAAATTGATGCTCAATTGTAAAACTGCAGGGGGCATCGAAAGTGTGACATTTCATAATGTCCAAGGCAAACAATATTACAGTTTTTCTTTAAAAAATGATACAGTCTTGGCTATTATAAACAGTGCTGCCATGAACATTGGGGTACACGTGTCTCTTTCAATTCTGGTTTCCTCAGTGTGTATGCTGGTACGGGGAGGGAGGAAGGAGGGGGTTTCAGGATGGGGAATACATGTATACCTGTGGCAGATTCATGTTGATGTATGGCAAAACCAATACAATATTGTAAAGTAATTTACCTCCAGCCAAAATAAATAAATTTATATTTTTAAAAAATGATACAGTCTTTGGCTACAATAAAATGTTTTATTTCATTCAACTCTTTTTCCTTATACTAATCCAGTCTCTGAATTTGCTTGATAGCACAATCCTATTAACAAAAGACTTTCAAGTTAATATATCAACATAAACATGCATTTCTACACAGAATAAAACAGTATAAAAACATTTTAACTGAGACGATCACAAATATAAAGATTACTTTTCATATTTCCACTTGCTCCCTATAAAGTATAATATATTGTACACTTTCTAGGGTGCACGCCCCTACCCTAGAGACCACTGCATTACACAGTTTTAGAAGCACAGAACCAAGTCTTTATTGCCTTCCACTGTATTAATAGTGAGTGCAGAATCTGATACACAGAGGTAATCAATTGTATTGCAGAAAGATAGAAATAAATGCATATATACATATATACATATATATATATAGCCCAGAGAAGATAAATTCTTTTTTAAGCATCATACATAATTATCCAGAAACTATATTTTAATTAACTAACTCAGTCTTCAAATTCTCAGTCCAATTATCTTGACTTATGCCAACTTAACCATCTAAATATATAGATGAAAGATACAATACAATCTATGCAAATATATGGACAATATAATC
>SJYC01012171.1:0-10566 GCA_006408675.1 Madoqua kirkii | reverse complement strand
ACACGCACACACACATATATATATGTTGCACTTGTAGATTATTTCCTAAAACCAGTTGTGGATAAATAACACAATATTGGATTCTAAAGCAAAGATTACAGTATCTATTGACTCCAAAACTGGCACAAGTTAATGACTGAATAAATAAAGAAACAGGGGAAGATGGACAAATCTCTCATGCAAAAAACCTTCCAATGATGTAGACGAAGAAGAGAAAGAGAGCAGTGAGTCCCGATCCTGAGGCCAGGAACACACGGTACAGGCTTCTTTGAACGAGGACGGGAGGCAAAGGCGGAGAGTCCCTCTGTGGTGGAGGGCCCCAGGAAGACGACCTTGGCAGGGCGATGAAGGTCACACCATGGCCCGTGAGGGCACAGCCCTCTGGACACCATCTGAGCAAATGGGCACGGCATCCCTGTGCCTTTCAGCTCCCAACCCACAACTCCAGTCTAACTCCCATACAAACCCTGATGCAGGCACATTCCACACGATATCCGATCGGTCCTCCTCCAGAACCGTCAGGGTCCCAAAATACAAGCAAAGGAGGCGAGACGGTCGCAGACCAGAGCTGCCCAGCAGCTATAAGGAACACAGGCATAGAGCGAGGGATCCTGGCTCAGACCCACACAGAGGATGAAGACTGAGGCAACTTGGAGGTGTGTGGACTGTGGTTAGTTAACACTGCACACAGACAGGTTCCTTATTTGTATCAGATGTACGTTAGCAACAGAGGATGCTAATGAGAAGGGGATCCAGGGTGGGATATTGACCACATGAGAGTCAAGGAGACTGGATGTCCCCTCCAACAAGCTGTAAAGCAAAAACTAAACCAAGACTTCCTTAGCAGTCCAGTGGTTGGAACCTCCCCTTCCAGTACAGGGGGACACGTTCGATCCCTGGCTGGGAAGCTGAGAATCCCACCTGGCTTGTGGACAAAAAAAAAAAAAAAAGGCAAAATAGAAGGAAAATTGCCTCAAATTCAGTAAAGGCTTTAAAGATGGTCCACATAAAAAAGAAAAAACTTTTTATAAAAAAAAATACAACTAGTTAAAAGTACCATCTAAAAGCAGTTTTTGATAATATTGTCTCAAGAATGTAAATCTTACATACTGTGTTCTCAAGGGAGTAATCTGCATACATATAAACTTGAAAGACATTAAAACGTGCATTTCAATTTATATATAACATATTTCTTTCACACTTTAAACCTGAGAAAAAAATATCTAAAAATGCAAAGTAGTAGAAAAACCTTTTAATGGAAAGAAATAAGTGGTTGATACTTTTTTTAAGACTTACTAGGTATTAACAGAAAAAAAGAAAGCCTGGAGTGATTTACAATTCAATACGTTCCAAATTCGGAAAGAATTTTTAAAAGTCCCAGATTTATACCATCTAGCATCATCACAAAGAACTGTCTCACTGGAAGAGACCCTGATGCTGGGAAAGATAAAGGGCGGGAGGAGAAGGGAATGACAGAGGATGAGATGGCTGGATGGCATCATCAACTCGATGGACATGAGTCTGGGTAAACTCTAGGAGTTGGTGATGGACAGGGAAGCCTGGGGTGCTGCAGTCCATGGGGTCACAAAGACTCCGACATGACTGAGCGACTGGACTGAACAGACGATCATCACAGTCCTTTTGAAGGACCTGGCTCTGAGCAGGATACCAAGGGTTAATTCAGGTTGGGACATCCTTCATTCTCAAAAAGATACATATGATGCGATAAACAGATAGACTTGAACAGTCAACTCATGTCTGAGCTACTGTAGATGTTCACAGAATTGAGCTGCTTCTTTTAAACCGATGAATCTGAAATTAGTCTCCAGTTTCATTTCCCCTCTGTTTCTTCTCCCCTGTCTCACAGCCACAGATTTAAAGCTTCAGAGGCTGAACACCGCTCTTGGCAAAGAGCGTGTAGGAAGGAATGGCCTTAGAAGGAAAATTGTCACTTTCATTTATTACATGTACCCCGGCGGCTCAGTGATAAAGAACTGCCTGCAGTGCAGGAGAGCCAGGTTCGATCCCTGGGTGGGGAAGATCCCCTGGGGGAGAGCATGGCAACCCACTCCTGTATTCTTGCCTGGGAAATCCCACAGACAGAGAAGCCTGACGGGCTATAGCCCATGGGGTCGCAGAGCTGGGCATGACTGAGGGACCAACGCTTTCACGTTCACTTCCTGCATCATCTGATGAACTAATTACCGAGACAGATCCCAGCATTCAGCTCTTGTTTATAATCAGAGATAAAAGCATCATATGCACACGTTCCCATTTGGGTCAGTACCACGTGTGAATACCTTTAAAGCTTCACAGTCTCCCATTTTCCCCGACTCAAGTCATCATTGTTAAAACCAAGCTGAAGGTCTACTGTAACGGAAAGCTCTTAACAAGACTTGAGAGTGCAAGTCGCTCAGTCATGTCCAGCTCTTTGCGACCCCATGGACTATAGAGTCGTGGGATTCTCCAGGCCAGAATCCTAGAGTGGGCAGCCTTTCCCTTCTCCAGGGGATCTTCCCAATGCAACGATCGAACCCAGGTCTCCCACGTTGCAGGAGGATTCTTGACCAGCTGAGCCACCAGGGAAGACTTACCACCTGTAAAGTCTCTTCCTATACAACTGGCAAGGGCTTCCCAGGGGGCGACAGCGGCTAAAGCAGGAGATGGATTCGATCCAAGGGTTGGGAAGATCCATGGGGTCGCACAGAGTCAGATATGAGTAAACAGCAAAAGCAACCCAACGGGCCGAAACACAACGCACACCATCTCTCCCTGCAACACTTGACAAGCTTATCTACAGCCTTAAGTATGTTTTCTCTTCGTTACTGACATGTCCTCCTTGTTACTGTAGTTATCAGAGTCAGGGAAACGAAACATCACATCACAGAACATTTTCCTTCACAGATGCAAATATTAAAATGAAGGTACCTCGGTACAGTGGTCGGTGGTGACTGTAGGTATAAAACTTATGTGACGCTGTCAATCATTTCAACCTACAGGAAGTTCAGTAAACCTCCTTGCCCATTTTCTAATGTCTGCTGAGACAGTTCAGTCACTTAAGTCATGTCTAAGTCTTGCGACCCCATGGACTGTAGCCCACCAGGCTCCTCTGTGCATGGGATTCCCCAGGCAAGAATCCTGGAGCAGGTTGCCGTTTCTTTTTAAACATCTGCGTTCTCAGAATTACTTTCATCTTGCAAACCACCCAAAGCCTGCAGATAACCTGCAACACAAAAGGTTCTCTCTTTCATTCAATCCAGAGAACCAATCCCTGACAGATATTGACACCAGCTGACACGACCTCGATTCCTGCCGTCAATAACCAAGTTTTAAAGATCAACCCATCTCCTTAAGTGGGTCTTCATCTCTAAGTGGCTTTTGGGAAGAGAAGAAAAAAATTGATCCTGTGATGAAAGAGGTGTGGTCTTTAATGAGGGACTGGCCGAGAGAATCATTTAATAATTCAGATCAGGAATTCCAAAACACACTGATCGCTCAGAGGGGAGCGGGGGCTGGGAGGAGAAGAGATGAATTTTATATGATGGCCTAGCATGAAGCAGAACAAACTCACATAACGTCTTGAGAGTGTCCAAAAGCAAGTACTCTGTTATTCTACGACATCTGGAAAGTAAAATGAAGGTATATAATCGAACAGAAAGAGACTCACAGACTCAGAAGACAAACTGGCAGTTGGACTGTGAAGAAGGCTGAGTGCTGAAGAATTGATGCTTTTGAACTGTGGTGCTGGAGAAGACTTTTGAGAGTCCCTTGGACTGCAAGGAGATCCAACCAGTCCATCCTAAAGGAAATCAGCCCTGAATGTTCACTGGAAGGACTGATACTTGAAGCTGAAACTCGAACCCTTTGGCCACCTGATGTGACGAGTTGACTCACTGAAAAGACCCTGATGCTGGGAATGACTGAAGGCGGGAGGAAAAGGGGACGACAGAGGATGAGATGGCTGGCTGGCATCACCGACTTGATGGACATGTGTTTGAGCCAACTCCTGAATGATAGGGAAGCTTGGCGTGCTGCAGTCCATGGGGTGGCAAAGAGTCGGACTCAACTGTGCAACTGAACAACATTGTCCGACATAGAGAATATGGCCGATATTTTATAACATTAAAATGAGCATAAACTACAAAATACCGAATCATTACATTGTACATCTGAAAATCATATAACATTGTAACTCAACTACACTTCAATACAAAATAAGTATGTAAGTAACCACTTGGGCACGAAGCTTCCTAGCCTTTCCACTCCCCTACCTGACTTGAACCTGCCCACATTAGGTTTCGGATCCATCCTTCTGGAAGGCTGCCTCCAGCTCCTGCCCTCCCCATTTGCTGGGCACCTGAGCAGGACACAGACTTCTTTCCACGCGTGTCATACCATGGTCTCATCAACCCTGTCTACTATCAGTCTATTCCACGCTCTCTGTGCCAGCCCCTGCACAGCCTTGCTCTCAGGGACAGATGTGAGAAGGCGCACGCAATCAGAAGAACACTCCTCCAAAGGTCCCAGCAGCCCAGCCTCCTGCATCTCAACCAAGAGTCCCCGGCACCCCGAGCGTCTCAGGCACCCATGGAAAGGTCCCGTCTTTGCGAGCTCCCCACTCCATGGGACCATCCAGCCCACCGAACTCACGGACATCGCACCTCAGCTGTCTCTTCTATCCTGTATCTTTTATTTTTCCCTTTGGCTGCACCACACAACACGCAGGATCTCAGCAGGCAAGGAAGCAGGGATAGAAGTCTCGCCCCCTGGAGTGGAAATGCTGGACCACAGGATGGCCACGCAAGTCCCCCATCCTGTACCTTCACCCCCTCTCTTCAGTTCATCCCACAAACCTGGTCTAACCTTCTGAACCTGGAAAACCCCGCGTGTTTCACACCCTTCCTGCCTCTGACCCACAGTTACAGATGGCCCCACCCGTGTGCTGATATTTACACAGCACAATTCCTTGAGCAGAGTCTCTTCCGTTGGTTTTCTTGACTCTTTGGAGGCCTCTTCAAAGCAGCTTTAGCCTCGAAAAAGCACGGTCACCATGACCTCCAAGCAACGGTCACAGCGGTCAGTCATCTGCAATCTATGGATCACTACTCTCAACTGCTGCGTTTAGCACAGTCATTCCTAATTCTGTTTTTTCCCTCTGAAACACTGCGTACATTGCATGCCTGCTGCAATCTCCTGTTTAGCCTCCATCAGGAGCCCCTGGCTGGCTCCTCGCCGCGTGGAGCCAGAGGTTTGAGCGTGAACACTGACAGCTTGCAGTGAACAGTGCTGGACTCCTGGTCTCTAGAAGGAGATTTAGCTTCGGGACTAGCCAGGTACCAGGCTTGACCACTCCAGAGCTTTTATGTAGCAGAGTTTTATTAAAGTATAAAAAGGGACAGACAAAGCTTCTGACATCAGCATCAGAAGAGGGACAGACAGTACCCCCTTGCTAAGGAGCTATATACTTTTTAAACTGGTTATTACAATATATCAAAAGAATGTCTCAAGGCTGTAAAGATCTTACTAGAACCACTCCCACCATGTATATCTGAAGATGTGAGGATTCGAACTAACAATAGAAAGATCTAACCAGGCCCACTCCCATAATATTCATTTTAAGATGACAGGATTAGTCAGAAGCTTCTCAAGAAGGAGAAACTGTCCTCAGGCAAAGACACCTTGCTGTTCCCTAATCCTTAGTACAGAGTGAAACTGAGTTGGCTTGTTATAACTACCAGCTTAAAGAAAACGATGTTTTATGTGACTAAGACTAGAAAGAAAGTGAAAGTTGCTCAGTCAGGTCCAACTCTTTGCCACCCCATGGACTATACAGCCCATGGGATTCTTCAGGCCAGGACACTGGAGTGTGTAGCCTTTCTCTTCTCTGGGGGATCTTCCCAATCCGAGGATCAAACCCAGGTCTCCTGCACTGCAGGTGAATTCTTAACCAGGTAAGCCACAAGGGAAGTGACTAAGACTAGTGAATGTGGAAGAAAACCTTTGTGTTTTCCTCCTCCTTGAGGATTCGAGACCTCGTATCTCCTCCTCAAGAGCTGCAGACCCCTCTCTCCTCCTCGGGGACTCCGGACATCTTATCAACCCGCCTAGAAATGGACATATCCCACATCGGAGCAGAAGCTTGAAGGACAATTGCCAGTTTCCCCAGTGTGGTCAGCCTGGTCTCCTGAGCCCCTTCGGCTTGGATTCTAGCAAGAGGATGACGTGGCAGGAAAGCAAGGCAGAAACCAACTCCTGTTGCAAATAGCTGGCATGATGGTTCTGGATTACAGAAGTTTTATTCCGTCTGTGTCTCTCTCTTCCTCTCCTTCCTCCTTATTTTTCAGCGACCACACCTGCTTCTCTCCGTACAGTCGTTTCTCTTGAAACTCTGACTCAGTCTCAAAACTTCAAAATGCCTCCAATTTCTGAGGTCTCCCTGTTATGCCTGAACCCAGTCCCCACAGCAATGCAAAAGCATAAAGGCGTTTTATTGCTAGCTCGAGCTAGGGCTCCCGTCTCATCCGGCGCAGTGGAGTTTTGACGAGAACCCTGAGCTCTGCATCACACCGATGCTTTTATACAGGCGGTTCTTAGTACAGCTGGCGGGTAATGACTGGCTGAACCCTACGTGCGCTCGAGTCTCAAATCCCCATCCCTATCTGGATTGGCTCAGGTTTGGCGCCATCAGGGACTTTCCCAGGGTGTGGTTCCCCGGAATCATGACTCAGGGTTTACAAGAATCCGAATTTTAGGCTTTAGTATAGCTTGTTGAGCCTGTCATGGCTCAGGTCTAGTCCCTTAGCATCCTGAATGGGCATCTCCAGGCCACACTCTCCATTTCCAGCCAACACTCCAATCCACAGCTCCCAATGTAACATTTAGCATCCTGCCAGTGAAAGAGACTCTGGCGTGATCCCTGAGTTGCGGAGATCCCCTGGAGGAGGAAATGGCAACCCACTCCAGTATCCTTGCCTGGAGAATCCCATGGACAGAGGAGCCTGGTGGGCTACAACTCCATGGGGGTCACAAAAAGTCAGACACGACTGAAGCAATGAAACCAGAAAACAGAAGCCAAGCCCACTGTGTACCTCTGTCTCAATCAAGAGGAGCTTCCCAAAGCCGATCCGGGTCTTTGAGACAGTCAGCAGGTCACAAAGTGCAGGGCATGTGCAGGTGTCGGGAGAAATACACCGCTGCGCCGTGTTCTAAGAGGACCACTGGCAATCCCAGCGTTCCAGAATGCCAGAGGTTGGCTGGCTCACGGGTTAGGAACATCAGATGGAGATGCGGCCAGATGTTGTGAGAGACTCCTCACAGAGCCAGCATCGACCATTTTAAGAGTTCTGGAAACTTCTTCTTTTAATCGACGGAAGGAAAAAGCGTCACGCCAGAAGCAGCTCAGTCACAGTACTTTCCACACCATCTTCTCAACGAGCCACCTCGACTGCGTTCTCTGTTTCTGTGACCCAACTCTTTCTCTTGTCCGAGATCACTACAAACATTGAGACGGGCTTGGAGAGTTATAACCAACCTAGAGAGCATATTCAAAAGCCGAGACACTACTTTGCCAACAAAGGTCCATCTGCTCAAGGCGATGCTTTTTTCAGTGGTCATATATGGATGTGAGAGTTGGACTATAAAGAAAGCTGAGCACTGAAGAATGGATGCTTTTGAACTGTGGTGTTGGAGAAGACTCTTGAGAGTCCCTTGGACTGCAAGGAGATCCAAGCAGTCCATCCTAAAGGAAATCAACCCTGGGTGTTCACTGGGAGGACTGATGCTGAAGCTGTAACTCCAATCCTTTGTCTACCTGATGCGAAGAGCTGACTCATTCGAAAAGACCCTGATGCTGAGAAAGATTGGGGGCAGGAGGAGAAGGGGACGACAAAGGATGAAATGGTTGGATGGCATCACCAACTCAATGAACATGAGACTGAGTAAACTGCGGGAGTTGGTGATGGACAGGGAGGCCTGGCATGCTGCAGTCCGTATGGTTGCAAAGAGTCCGACACGACTGAGCGACTGAACTGAACTGGAAAGATAAACAATAGCTGTGTTCCGTAGTGACAAGACAGGGGTATCCTAGAACCTGAACCACCCAGGTGAGAAAGATGAGTGAGCTTTCAGACAGTGAGTGCCCACATTTCCTTCACTGGTTAGAGATGTTACTGAGTTCAAGGTCACCCTGCTCATTGCAAAGAAGGCCAGTGAATCCCAAACAAGGTGGTGGAACCAGGAAGGGAGTTGATTCTGGAGGCTGTGTTTGTGTGTTACTGGCTCAGATGACTACTGTATTTTGAAAGCAAAGCCTTCACCATTTCCTTAACATTCTTTACTAATCACATTTAGATTTGGTTCTTGTGCTTAGTTATTTTAGAATCCAGATTCAGAATGCAAGACGATCGCATTTCAACATTCTAATTTAAAAAAGAATGGGCTTCCCAGGTGGCGCTACTGGTCAAGAACCCACCTACCAGTGCAAGAGATGTAAGAGACCTGGGTTCGATCCCTGGGTCGGGAAGATCCCCTGGAGGAGGGCACGGCAATCCGCTCCAGTATTCTTGCCTGGAGAATCCCATGGACAGAGGCGTCTGCGGGGCTACAGCCCATAGGATCACACAGAGTCTGACACGACGGAAGCGACTTGGGACAGCACAATAAAGAAGAAAGTGTAGTCACTCAGTTGTGTCCACCTCTCTGCGACCCCATGGACTGTAGCCCCCCAGGCTCCTCTGTCCATGGGATTCTCCAGGCAAGAATACTGGAATGGGTTGGCGTTCCCTTCTCCAGGGGGTCTTCCTGACCCAGAGATCGAACCTGCCTCTCCAGACTCTCCTGCACTGGCAGATGGGTTCTCTACCACTGAGCCACCTTGGAACTCCCATTCAGGAGGGATTCTGGATAACCATCTTGTAGTGGGCTGGTTGCCAGGTTCGCTTATGGATGTGAGAGGAGGGAGTGGGGTGAAGAAAGGAAGCAAAAAGACTATTCAGTTCTTGCTAATGTCCCCCCGGATGGCCAGCCTCAGGCAGGGGGATGTGTTAGTCTTGCTTTCTACAGTCTTTCAGAAGTGGGTGGCTAAGTTTGTCTCCCTGAGGCAGGCCATTATGTTTATATAATAATGTATCTACTACATTAACAATAGCCTGCAAAAACAAAAGCAGAAAGATGGGGGTTACAGTCACGGAGCAGATCTAGCATTTTGCTGTTCTTCAGTAGGTAAGGCAAACCTGACTCTTTGCCACCCCATGGACTGCAGCACACCAGGCCTCCCTGCCCATCACCAACTCCCAGAGTTTGCTCAAACCCATGTCCATTGAGTTGGTGATGCCATCCCACCATCTCATTCTCTGTCGTCCCCTTCTCCTCCCGCCTTCAATCTTTCCCAGCATCAGGGTCTTTTCCAATGAGTTAGTCCTTCACATCAGGTGGCCAACGTATTGCAGCTTCAGCATCAATCCTTCCAATGAACACTCAGGACTGGTTTCCTTTAGGATGGACTGGTTGGATCTCCTTGCTGTCCAAGGGACGCTCAAGAGTCTTCTCCAACATCACATTCAGCATAAATGCACAGTTAATCCTTCCTCGTTACCAGGAGATCATGGTGTTTCCTATCACCAGAATTCTGAATCAGAGATTTCACGGTACACGTCTGGGAAAACTCAAGGTGCCTGGGTTCCTGGGAACTCCACAGAGGTCTGGCTTCCCACGGGAGGCGTAACCCAGCAGGAACTCCATGAGGCCTTCCCAGAATTCAGCCCCACCCCGGTCCTCACCCTGCCTTGCTTCTGTACGAAGACTTTAGTTCAAGGGTGCATTTAATCACACATGTGAGGAAAGGCAGAAGGAAAGGAAAAGAGTCAAGCAAGACAACAATAAAAATACTTTAGCCATTACACAAAGTCAAGGGCTTTTAGCTCCTCCTCACAGGAGAGAGTGGCTTCCCAGGTGGCATTAGCGGTAAAGAATCCACCTGCCCATTCAGGAGACATAAGGGGCGCAGGTTCAATCCCTGGGTCGGGAAGATCCCTGGAGGAGGGCACAGCAATCCACTCCAGTATTCTTGCCTGGAGAATCCCATGGACCAAGGAGGCTGGTGGGCTACAGCCCATGGGATCACAAAAGAGTCAGACACAACTGAAGCAACTTAGCACACACACAGTCAAGGGCTACAGATAAAATTCTGAACCAAGTCTTTGAGCTGCTTAGCATTTATTAAAAGCCCGCCAGGTGGGATAAGTTAAGTTCATGCTGCCCACAAGCACAGAGACGGCAGACCAGTTGGACACGAAAGTTGTTGATGCTGACTTGTAATTACTTCATCACCATCTCATCAGAAGGATGTCTGTGAGCTGACCACACCCTGCTTCTCGAAAGTTACAAGACTCCTTCCCATCCCATCTAAGCAGCACACACACAATCTTGAGGGCATCGGCCCACGGTGGCTCCCCTCTGCCTGGCAAAGCTAGAAAGCTAGCTCTTTCTCCTTCACCCAAAACTCTGAGATAAGATGCAGTACCCGTACAGAGGACGAATTTCAGCAAAAGAGTGAGGTTTCTGTGATGA
>SJYC01012170.1:0-16675 GCA_006408675.1 Madoqua kirkii | reverse complement strand
CAATCTTGAGGGCATCGGCCCATGGTGGCTCCCCTCTGCCTGGCAAAGCTAGAAAGCTAGCTCTTTCTCCTTCACTCAAAACTCTTGAGATAAGATGCAGTACCCGTACAGAGGACGAATTTCAGCAAAAGAGTGAGGTTTCTGTGACGATGGAAAAAGTCAGGCTGATGAAACACTGGAGCATTTCCTCCCTGAACCCTGCAGGCAGCAGGCTGTGTATTTACAACTCAGCCTTGCAGATTTCTTGGAGAAGAGCCTGCCTGTGGAAGGGAGACGGGACAGGAGGGAAAACGGCATAGAGACTTTGGTTGAGGAGCCAGAAAATTCTACAGCCCCTTTAAGGGAGATCCACAGCCCCTTCCAATATGCCCAGAGGCATCAAGCTGAGAGCAGGGTTTCTGAGCAGAAAATGGACATAAGTCACCTGGCAGGGTTATTTGACGGCTCCAAAGAAACAAGAACAAGTCACCCACACAGGAACTTTCAAGTCGCAAACCATCAGAGAGGCGAACGTGTGTGTTCACATGTGCAATCCGGGAACGTAGCTCACGTGTCTTGCATACATTGTCACGAGTCTCCTTAATGAGCTGTTGTGCTTTTGTATACTTTACTGGATAGAATGCTGGAATACAGGATCTTTATTTCAAAAGCAGGACGTCCAGAAAGCAAGCGTTGGAGCAGTTTAAGTACAGAGGCAACTGTGGTCGCTGGGCACCTAGGCTAACTTTTGTTGGGACTCTGCAACAACTCTGACATAAATAACAGACTCTCTAAAGTAAACGGATTCATATCTAGGGGACTTACTGTTCCTGATCGTCTCATAGGAAATGTGGTAAAGCCAGTTAGGAAACACAAACAGATAAGACAGTTGGAATCCAACAAATACGACAGACAGAATCATCTGTTTATCAGGACGATGGACGACTGGAGTAAACATAAGGCTACACTCTAAGGATGGTGGAACTGCCAAACTCAAAGAACCGGCTGAAATGAAAAAAATCACCCAACATAGACAATGTGTCCGCCAAAAGGCGAAGTCATTTTCCCAGAAGGATCTGGAATGGAGGATGGGAAAAAGAAATGCCCTCCATCCCAAGATATGGAAGACGAAGGCTTAATAGGTGTGTCATCTCAGAGGAGGATCATCAAAAGACAACGCAGGTTAAAAGGCTGGCAGTGAAAGTCGCTCAGTCGTGTCTGACTCTTTGGGACGCCATGGACTCTACAGTCCATGGGATTCTCCAGGCCAGAATACTGGAGTGGGGAGCCTTTCTCTTCTCCAGGGGGTCTTCCCAACCCAGGGATCAATCCAGGGTCTCCTGCATTGCAGGCGGATTCTTTACCAGCTGAGCCACTAGGGAAGCCCAAGAATACTGGAGTGGGGAGCCTTTCCCTTCTCCAGCGGATCATCCTGAACCAGGAATCAAACCCGAATCTCCTGCACTGCAGGAACATTCTTTACCAGCCCAACAAGGTTGAGAGGAATTCTATTCAAGGACACTCAAGTGCACCCTTTTTAAATGATTATTGTTCTTGTTTAGTCACTCAGTTGTGTCTCACTCTTTGCAACCCCATGGACTGTAGCCTACCAAGCTCCTCTGTCCATGGGATTCTCTAGAGTGGATTGCCATTTTGTCCTCCGGTAGATCTTACTGACCCAGGGATTGACCCAGCGTCTCCTGTATTGGAAGAAAGGTTCTTAATCATTGAGCCAGTAGCAAAGCTCCTTTTGAAATGATTAAAATGACAAATCTTATGTTACGGGAGTTTTATCTCAATAAAGAAAAAAAAAAAAACTGGGGAAAAAAAAAGGAGGAGAAGGGGATAGAAGAATGTCTGAGATTGTCCAAGCAGTAAATAAAAATGTATGCTTAGCACGGAAAATTCACAAGTTAAAGAACAGGCTTATTTTCAAAACCAAACCAAAAAATCAATTTCTGGACCAAACACCATGAATTTTAGGAACATTAAGAACATACAGAATACTTTTCAAGCTTCCAGTGAGGAAAAAAAGAGCAAAGGAGACGAAATCATGGTAATCAAGAGGTTTTCACAGCAAGTCAAGACAGAAAAAGCAACACCATATATATGTGGAGCATTATTTTCAACAAGTTAAAGGGAAGGGAAGCAAGTGTGGGACTTTATATACAGTGATTCTATCTGTCAAATGAAAAGGCAAACCAGATTTGCAAGTCTTATAGAACTGACTGCATTAAGCCCTGGGGAAAACACTCTCGGAATGCTTTGGTTCTGTCAAGAGAGACACAGGCCGAGAAGAAAGCAATGCAACAGAAGTGAGCTTATGCCATCAGCAGTCTCAGAAAACAGTCACTTAGAGCTCACGTTCCCTTACCATCCGGCATGGTCGGGAACGCTGGGGCTGAGAAGAGAGGCAGGCAGAAAGCCTACGACGTCCTCATCCTCATCTCCCAATATCAAAACATTGATAATACTAAGAACGGATACGCATCTTACTGTACAATGTAATTACGGATGCTGACATTCAAGCGGTTACAGGAAACCTTGACGAATTCATCCTATCGGAAGACGGAAGGAAGCAAACCCCAGGAAAAGACAACATGGCAAAAAAAGTACCGATGATGACTCAGAGTTGGGCGATTTCACTTCGAAAAAAATGCAAAGGAAGCAAAAACCAAGCGAGCATGGCAAGCAGACTACACCGAAATAGTAACAGGAATTATAGGGGCTTCCCTGAGAGCTCAGTTGGTAAAGAATCCGCCCGCCATGGAGGAGACCCAGGTTCGATTCCTGGGTCGGGAAGATCCCCTGGAGAAGAGATGGGTTGCCCATTCCAATATTCTCGGGCTTCCCTGGTGGCTCAGCTGGTAAAGAGTCTGCCTGCAGTGTGTGTGTGATCCCTGGGTTGGGAAGATCCCCTGGAGAAAAGGGCAAGGCTACCCACTCCGGTATTCTGGCCTGGAGAGTTCCACGGACTGTTAGTCCATGGGGAAGCAAAGAGTCAGTCATGACTGAGCGACGCTGTAGCAGAAATGTAACTGCAGAAATACAAGTGGGAGAAAATGATATATTAGAACTGCAAATAGCTGAATCAATATGCTGTTGACAGTAGATGTATTTATAACTCAGGGCTACGTAAACTTGACATAGACCCGACTAAACAGACAAAGCAGAATATAAACTGACGAAAACATTTCTGGGATGCAAATTTACTCTCAGATGAAAAATCATAAACGTCACGATGATTTACTAAACTCTGGGAAAGGAGTAAAAGAGAGAAAAGATGGAACGGACAAATTTATGTAACTCCTTCATAACAAAGCCTCAACGTGTGTAAGAAAAAGTAATATATATATATTGTACATTTATATGAACAACATGTAAAGCATCCTATTAAACAGTAACTCATCTGTATTATTCAGAAATATTATATTTATAGTACGGTGATAATTGCGATTATAAATTTAGATATGCAATCTGCAATCTATTTATCGATGATTTACTAAACTCTGGGAAAGGAGTAAAAGAGAGAAAAGATGGAACGGACAAATTTATGTAACTCCTTCATAACAAAGCCTCAACGTGTGTAAGAAAAAGTAATATATATATATTGTACATTTATATGAACAACATGTAAAGCATCCTATTAAACAGTAACTCATCTGTATTATTCAGAAATATTATATTTATAGTACGGTGATAATTGCGATTATAAATTTAGATATGCAATCTGCAATCTATTTATAAATTCAATAATCTTCAGTTAGTCAAAAAACTAGTTTGGGTTTTTCTGCAATCTGGTATAGCAACAAGACCAAACTTTTTGACCAACCCAATATATAAATAATGCACTTTTATAAATTTTACATTTAATATTATGTATTATACAATGTCGCCTTCCCTGATGGCTCAGAGGGTAAAGAATTTGCCTACAATGCAGGTGACCTGGGTGAGATCCCTGGGTTGGGAAGATCCCTTGCAGGAGGAAATGGCAACCCGTTCCAGTATTCTTGCCTGGAGAATCCCATGGACAGAGGACCTTGGCAGTTTACCGACCATAGGGTTGGAAAGAGTTAGAAATGACTGAGCAACTTTCACTTTCCCTGTATAACAGATAACGTGTTATTATATACTAATATACAATGTTAGCCTATGACATTTAAGATGAAACAAAAGTAAGAAAAAATATGATAAGAAATTAAAATAGCATCTTCTAGGAAGTGATCAAATTAGGAGATAAAATGTGATCTGATAGCTATACATGAAAATCTAGCCCCTCAAAATACACATTTGTAAATTCGCACATGCAGAAACAGAGGTGTGTGTATCTGTGAGTGTGTGTGTGTGTGTGTCTGTGAGTGTGTGTGTGTGTACAGCTTTCAAGCACACACAGAATATTGACAAAATGTTCTAATCACAAGCCATACTTTAAAGAAGCAGCGTCATAAGCCAATATATTCTTTGATACATAATTCATCAGAATTATAACTCAATACTTTACAACATCCGGTAGGAAATGGCAACCCACTCCAGAATTCTGGCCTGGGAAATCTCACGGACAGAGAATTCTGGTAGAGTGTAGTCCATGGGGTCACAAACAACTGGTCGTGACTGAGCAACTGACTGATAAAAAAGGTGTTAGGACACTGGATCTGCCTGAGAATATACTTTAAAGCAAGAGTAAAGATACAATGTACTTGAAATTCAATGATAACTAAGGCATCCCATGTACAAATTTGACAGATCCGAAGAAAATGCTTTCAGAGATGATTAAAACTTTGGAAACATTTACAAGATAACAAGGAAGATTGGAAATAAATGAGCCAGAGAAACAGAAAACCGCGAATAGAAGAAACAATGAATGCAAGTAAATAGCAAAATAATGTCTGATAGAGACAAGAAATCTGTGAAACAGGGAACAGGAAACAGTTGAGATAATTAGCAACATGAAATCTAATTTACTGAAAAGCTTAGTCATGTAAGCAAACATCTGGTAAGACGGGTGAAGCGAGATCAAAATGTGATGAAAGGAAATGAACAAACGGGGATTTCTTTGGAAGTAATCCTATGTACGTTGCAGGGGGAAGGCCAGTTCTAACTCCAAGTTGGAAATGGTCTGTCTGACTTGCTTTTCCTTGCTTTTGTTACTAGCATCATCCTCAGTGGTTGCATGGAGGACCTGCCCCTCTGCCGGACTATAAACTAAAGAGTCTTTTTGTTCAGTTCAAGGAGAGAAGGTCTGTCCCTGCCCGCCTGTGAGCAGGAGAGATTAGCACACCCCTTGCCAAGGTTGTCTATTCCCCTGGAGATGTTTTGCAAGACGGAAGACCCTCTCACTTTTCTTCCCAACTTTCTCTACCTCTCTAGTCTGCCTTTTGACCTTTGAACCACATTGCTTCTTCCTCTCCGATCTCTAAAAGAAGCTGGCATCCAGACCCCAAGCAGATGGTTATTTTGAGGAGCTAGTCAGTGCTCTTCTAGCTCTGCCGTCTCCCCAGTTAAAGCCTCTTCGTTGCCTCAACACCTCAACTCTGAGATTCCCTGGCCTCTCACGAGGTGAGCAGACCAAGCTTGGACTCAGTAAGCGATTAAAAAAAAATAGAAAAGAATAGAAAAAAAAACGAGAAAGTTTTAATGATATAATCACTGAGGCTAAAAAACTTAAATTGAAATAAATATGTGTGAAAAAATAAACATGTCTTGTTCAGTCGTTCGTAAATAAATATTTGAGAAAAAATAAGAGAAGTTTGTCCTTGTTCAGTTGCTTCATCGCGTCTGACTCTTTTGCGACCCCGTGGACTGCAGCCCACCAGGCCTCCCTGTCCATCACCATCTTAAACACCGATGAAGGCAGGAGGAGAAGGGGACGACAGAGGATGACATGGTTGGATGGCATCACTGACTCGATGGACATAAGTTTGAGCAAGCTGCGGGAGTTGGTGATGGACAGGGAGGCCTGGCGTGCTGCAGTCCACGCGGTAGCAAAGAGTCAGACAGGACTGAGCGACTGAACTGAAGAGAAACTAACTAAAGACTATTATAAATAAAAACGAATTCCCACATAAAACTCTCCAGTCAAGATAACTTTCAGGCAACTGCTAACAATCCTTTGTGTCGACATTTGCTCAGCAAAGATAAAAGGAAGCAGTCAAGATATTTTTCTCAGAGTAACTTGAACTTGCATCCTCCCTGGGGGCTCAGATGGTAGCGAGTCTGCCTGCAATGCACGAGACCCGGGTTCAATCCCTCACTCAGGAAGATCCCGTAGAAAAGGGAATGATAACACGTCCCAGTAGTCTTGCCTGGGAAATCTCAGGGCCAGAGGAGCCTGGTGGGCTTACAGTCCACAGGGTCGCAAAATACTCAAACTGGACTCAGTGACGAAACAGCAAGAAAGTTTTTTTTCATTCACTAAAAGTAGATCAAATTCAAATACAATTTTAAATCAAATCATGATGCATGTACTGATGCAGATATCCTAAGTGAAACACTGACAAACCAGACTTACTAGAGCACTCACAAGTTTTTAAAAGTTGACACCAAGATCAACGTGAGGCTATTTTCAAAATACATTAATAGGTAAAGGCAAATTATTAAACCAGGTGAAGAGAAAAAAATAGAAAGACGTCATGTAATCAAGTGTAGACATGCCAAGACTTTTTACTTTATTTTTTTTACAACATTCACAATTCCTATTTATAGTTTAGAAAAAATTCTTTAATAACGTACTAAAACACTGCAAATTGCAGGTAGTTTCTTTTATCTGGTTGTAGCCATTTGTAAAAAGAAAAAACAACCCTCTAGTCAACATCACACTTTTAAAAATCTATTTATTACGTATGTATTTTTGTATTTGGCTGCACTGGATCTTTGCTGCTGTGTGTGGACTTTTTTGACAAAAAAGAGCAGAGTGTGGAGTGGAGGCTACTATGTGGCCCTGACGTTCTGGCTTCTCAATCCAGTGGCTTCTCTTGCTGCGGAGCCACACTCGAGGCTGTATGAGCTTCCTTAGCAGCAAGCACCTTAACTGGTAAGGCACTCAAAAGAGCAGATGACTCAGAAAGATTGCTCAATATATATTCATAATGTATCAAGAGTCAAGACATCATTTTGTATCAGAAGCAGAAAGTGACACAGAAAATAAGATAACACGTATCCTCAAAATAAGTTACTTTCGATATCGTTTTAACACAGTTAAAACAACTCCGTAAGTGCTGAACTCTGCCAATCTATGCATGGGGGCTTCAAGAATTTGGAAAAGTATCTGTTTTGTTTTTTTATTAATCCTTCAATTCAATACAGTTTTGAACAAAGCCAGCAGAATTTTACAGATTTTGACACACTGATTCTCCAGTGTATGGAGAAGAATAAACATCTACAAAGAGGGAAGAGAACGGGTGAACAAGAAAAACACAGATTATTTGTTCTCTTTGATTCCTAGTTTAGTTTACTGGGCTTCCCTGGTGGCTCAGACAGTAAAGAATCTGCCTGCAATGCAGGAGACCCTAGTTCAATCCCTGAATTGGGAAGATTCCCTGGAGAAGGGCATGGCAACCCACTCGAGGATTCTTACCTGGAGAATCCCATGGACAGACAAGCCTGGTGGGCTACATACAGTCCATGAGGTCACACAGAGTCAGACAGGACTGAAGCAATGGAACAAACACACACACACACACACACACACACACACCTTTCAATACACCCCTCTGTACGTGCGCCATCTTGCCCTATCTGGACCCACGTTGACACTGCAAATCACTGGCTAAAGATACATCGTTTATCTTCAATCTTGAAAACATCTGTTCACCATTTGGAGAAAAATAACATCAGATCCCTACCTCACACCATACGTACAAATAAAATCCGCATAGAAAAAAACGCAGGGATGAACTCCAGCATTTCCAAAATCCTATGTAAGACAAACATCTCATGACCTTGAAATAGATTAGTGTTTCTTCAATACGTCCTTCACAAAAAGATTTAAGGGGGGAGAAAAAAAAAGTGTTGAGGGATTATTGATAAATGAAACATATTCTTCTTTTTTTTTTTTTTGCTTCAGACACGGTGGTAATGATGGCAGGGAATTGGGAGAAGACACTTGAAATGTTTAAAATAAAAAAATTTATGGCTGATTGTTTTTTTAAACAGAGCATGGTGAGTTGTGTGCCTGGCACTCTATGGCTGGAAAGCCAAGACATGGGGTCCCTAAGGGGGATGTAACCTGAAGGATGAAGGAAGCCAGCGAGATCTTCTCTTGACACCACTGTAAATATTCTCAAAATCCACTATGTCAGCCTATCATCGCTTTATATTCTCGTCATAACAAGAAATAAAACTGAGATGCCCCAGAGTAAATTGTAGAAGCAATTTAAAAACACTGCAAGTGCAATGGAAAGAATTAATACCATTAAGATGCTTTTGGCGTAACAACACCCTCTGTTTCCGCCATGTCACTAAACATTACTCTATAATGGCTTTTTAATGGCTGATATCCCACGCTTATATTGTATCTCTAATTGCATAACAAATTCTAGACTGTGAAAACCGGTGCATCCGTTTTTTTTTTTTTCCCTTCTTGCCATCTTAAGCGCTTGGCTATGAAAATGCCTTATACCTGGGTCTTTCTGCACAGGTCCACATTCTTTCTGAGGATGAAACTCCCGTGTCATGTGACGTGTTCCTAGCATTTGCTACCTACTGCTGTGCTTTCTCCTGAGAAGACGAGGACAATCTGCAAACCCTGCAACATTGTGTGGGTGAGCATTTCACCCCATCCTGCAGCTCGGTGAGTTTTAGGAGAATGAAGAGGAATCGATGCTGTAAAGTACAGCAGCTGCAGAGAAAAGTGAAGTCCTCCCTTCAAAGAGACAGAGAGAGAGATAAAACATGAGTCTAAAATTCAGGCAGAAATGGATCTCAGTTTACGGATAATAAGCCTGAGCTATACTTTGAATGCCCCCGTCATTAGCAACTTTGAAGACTGTTGGAGAGAAACACAGCCCTGGTTAACTATAGTCCTGCTTGCGGTAGATTTAGAAGGAAAGCAGGTCATCTGATGTAACAGGACAGAATAGAGCGTTGCAAATCAGAGCAAACCTGCCATTACAGACAGGAGGGAGCTTTGAGGTCAGAGTCGGGGAGAAGGCATTCTGGAAACAAGCTTCGTTGAACCCATGGGTTGACGCAGGATTTTGCTTGTCTACATTTACGAGCTACATAGACCAGCAGGTTTCCCTAAGTATAATCATTGCTCCAAAACATTACATTCACAGATAGCTCAATATTTTCTGGCAAGGTCTTTACCTTGTCATTTTTTTTGCAAAATGTCTCCCTTTCCATTAAAAGCGAACAGGTGTCGTGTAGGAGGCCGCATCTTTGTGCTTAAAAGGAATCTCACTTGCTTCTCGACTCAAACAAAGGCGTGCGAAAAGTCAAGAAATCTGTCTAAGGGTGCGCCTCCTGCCAAAAATATATTTTAAACTTCCATGCCTGTGTGTTCCGCTGTATCCAACTCTTTATGACTGCACGGCCTGTAGCCCACTAGACTTCTGTGTCCACGGGACGTCCAAGGCAAGAATACTAGAATGGGTTGCCGTTTTCCTCCTTCAGTAAAAATTTCCAACATTCAATGAAAAGGTCCCCTTCCTCTCTCTCAAAATCAACAACAAAACAAACAAAAAAACATGACAAAGTCATACACAAGCGCCAAAGACTGAAACTTTCTATATATATACTAAAATGTCTACAAAAAGCCTATCTGCAGAAGGAACCCAAAGGCCCATCAATGGATGAATGGATAAAGATGTGGTGTGTATATACGATCGAAGATTACTGAGCCATGAAAAAGAATGAAATCATACCATTTGCTGGAACATGTATCTAGAGATGATGATACTAAGGGAAGCAATTCTTACAGAAAGAGACAAATACCGTATGATATCACTTGTCTGTGGAATCTACAATATGAAACAAGAAACACCGAAATATATTTATAGAATGGAAACAGACTCACCGACAGAGAAAACGAGCAAACGATCACAAAGGGGAAGCAGAGGAGGAACAAACTAGGAGTCTGGGATTAAAGATTCACATGACGATACATAAAACAGAAAACCAAAAACCACCTATTTGTATAGCACAGTGAACTATATTCACTGTCTCGTAACAACCTATGATGGAAAAGAATCTGAAAAAATGCACAAATCACTTTGCTGTATGCCTGCAAGTGTACAACAGTCTAAATCTACTGTGCTTCCATTTGAAAACCAATTTGTCTATCCAATACACAGCTGTCAGTTTCTGTACCAATTGTGCAGAAAAAAAAAAAAAAAACAGTTTCTAATTCTTAAAACACTCCTGATGCCACAGTTCTTTCTACAAATGTCCAGCTCATCACTGGATTTTCCCCCAGTCCCTCTTATCACAGAGTCATTCTATTTTCCCATATGGAAAGCCCACAAGAAACCTTCTGGAATGGAGAGAAGTCCTCACTGTGAATTCACTACTGTTGTTGTTTAAAAAGGGGCTTCCCTTGTGGTTCAGCTGGTAAAGAGTCCGCCTGCAATGCGGGAGACCTGGGTTCAACCCCCGGGTCGGGAAGATCCCCTGGAGAAGGAAATAGCTACCCGCTCCAATATTCTGGTCCGGACAATTCCATGGACTGTATAGTCCATGGGTTCGCAAAGAGTAAAAAGAAGCATCTTCAAGGCCAGGGTTCGTGTGCTAAGTCACTTCACGGGTGGGCAACTCTTTGTGACCCCATGGACTGTAGCCCGCCAGGCTCCTCTGTCCGTGGGATTCTCCAGGCAAGAACCCTGGAGTGCGTTGCCACGCGCTTCTCCTGGGGATCTTCCCGACCTAGGGATCAAACCCAAGTCTCCTTCCTCTTCCGCACTAGCTCCTGGGTTCCCTAGTGCCAGCGCGCCCTGGGGAAGGCCCCACGAAGGCCAGACGCTTACGCAAAGCAGAGATGTCTTTGCGACTAAGCTTTATTTTTAAGATTTTGTGCTTCAGCGTTTTCCCATTAAACTGCGGCTGCTGGTGGCATTAATTCCCTTTCACGCCTCCCACATAAATCACTGCAGCTTCACACTCCGAGCTCTTCCGTCAATCTGGCAACAATGATGTTAATTGTGCGTGAAAAATATATTAAAACGGTAAATCACGGCTATTTTCGAGGAGGATGGGGAAAACGGATCTCAAGTGACAAACCGAACCCTCTTCCCTTTGTCTGTATCTGGCCAGTGGCCATTATATTAAAAGCACAAAATTATAGCCTGTTTTTCATCAATTAGGCCTTATTGTTCATTTCTTGAATCTAATCAGGACCATGTAAAATGTACCACAAATGCCAGCATAATGACCACTGGCTAATTTTGTTAATGGGGATGGTGGAACATTTCTCTTTGTAGGGTGTGTGCTTTATAGAGTGTTTGCATATGGGGACATTTTTGTCCCAGTGGTGTATACAAGGGGCAAAGTATTTCTTGCTGGCATTTCATTCTAGCTATCATCACTGCAGCGAGGAAGGACCTCTGAGAAAATTGTCTGTGATTTCATCACTTGTTGGCATTCAGTCCGCCCCACGGACTGCAGGATGCGAGGCTCACCTGTCCTTGACCATCTCCTCGAGATGTTGAACTCAAATTCATGTCCACTGAGTCAGTGATGCGATCGGACGATCACAGTCTCTCCGGCCCCCTTCCCCTCCTGCCCTCAGTCTTTCCCAGCATCAGGGTCTTGTCCAATGGAGTCCGTGTCTGCTTTATGTCCCATGCAATAGGAATACATCATTTCTTATACCACGAAGGAAGATTCATCTTTTCTTTTGAAATGTACCTGTGGATATTCCCTTTGAATCTTACTACACTAGTATACCATTTGGATGCGAGTGACCAAATAAAAAACGTTCATAACCCAACTTGGGAAGCAGAACCAATCATGTATACCTTGTACCTACCAGCCCACGCTTCCATGCCAAAATTAAGCAAAAAGTAACCGAGACAAGCAGGCTTCCCTGATGACTCAGACACTAAAGAATCCACTTGCAAATGCAGGAGACTCGGCACTGATCCTTGGGTTGGGAAGATTCCCTGGAGAAGGCAATGGCAACCCACTCTAGTATTTTTGCCTGGAGAATCCCATGGACAGAGGAGCCTGGCGGGGCTAAAGCCCGTGCCGTCACAAAGAGTCAGACACGACTGAGGGAGTGAACAGTTGAGACAACATTGTCCTCTTTTCCTTGTATGTGCTACCCTTTCCTCCTCTAAATGGTCCAATTCTTTTTAAAAAAAAGTCTTTACTGAATGTATTACAATATGGCTTCTGCTTAATATTTCAGGATTTGGGGGCGGGGGGGCATGTGGGAGCTTAGTTCTCCGACCAGGGATTGAACCTACACCCCCTGAACTGGAAAGGGAGGGCCTATCCGGTGGAGCCCAGAAAAATAAAGTCAGCCACTGTTTCCCCATCTGTTTCCCAAGAAGTGATGGGACCAGATGCCATGATCTTCGTTATCTGAATGTTGAGCTTTAAGGCAACGTTTTCACTCTCCTCTTTCACTTTCATCAAGAGGCTTTTTAGCTCTTCTGCACTTTCTGCCATAAGGGTGGTGTCATCTGCATATCTGAGTTAGTGATATTTTTCCTGGCAATCTTGATTCCAGCTTGTGCTTCATTTAACCTAGCGTTTCTCATGATGTACTCTGCATAGAAGTTAAATAAGCAGGGTGACAATATACAGCCTTGACGGACTCATCTTCCTATCTGGAAC
Organism: Madoqua kirkii; assembly: GCA_006408675.1. NCBI lineage: Eukaryota > Metazoa > Chordata > Mammalia > Artiodactyla > Bovidae > Madoqua > Madoqua kirkii. The sequence goes on along the minus strand of SJYC01012170.1, from coordinate 3,922 downwards.
CAGTCTGTTGTTCCATGTGCAGTTCTAACTGTTGCTTCCTGACCTGCATACAGATTTCTCAGGAGGCAGGTCAGGTGGTCTGATATTCCCATCTCTTTCAGAATTTTCCGCAGTTTATTGTGATCCACACAGTTAAAGGCTTTGGCATAGTCAATAAAGCAGAAATAGATGTTTGTTTCCTGGAACTCGCTTGCCTTTTTAATGATCCAGCAGATGTTGGCAGTTTGATCTCCGGTTCCTCTGCCTTTTCTAAAACCAGCTTGAACACCTGGAAGTTCACAGTTGACATATTGCTGAAGCCTGGCTTGGAGAATTTTGATATATATAGGACAACTATATATACATGCACGTATATACATACACATATATATACAACTCCAATATTTATGTATATATATGTGTGTGTGTGTGTGTCTGTATATACTCTGTACACTCAGGGTTTTTGATGTTCCTTGTTCTGCCCATGAAGTTACATGAATAATTCTTGCAAACATAACAAACAGGAATGTGCTTCACAAAGAGCTGTGTAAAGTCAGGGTCCTATGCCAAGGTGAGACATCTCACATTAGAGGTCCAGTCCCCTCCCTGAAAATGAAAGGGCAGACACATATTTATACAATCAACCCTCCCCGCACCAGACGTTAACCGGAGCACAGAGGACGCAGAGATCTCTAGAATGTGAAAGAGAAGATTCCGTTGTCATCCCTCTGGACCCAACACGCCAGCCCTGGGTTCACGCCTGAAGATTGTGCTTCAACATCTGACCTGTGTTACTGAATCAAATCAAACCAGGCCATCCTAACGGAACTCAACCTTGAATATTTATCGCAAGGACTGCTGCTGAAGCTGAAACTCCAGTCCTTTGGCCACCTGATGGGAAGAGCTGACTCACTGGAAAAGACCCTGATGCTGGGAAAGACTGAAGGTGGGAGGAGAAGGGGATGACAGAGGATGAGATGGCTGGATGGCATCACCGACTCAACGGACCTGACTCTGAGCAAACTCAGGGAGACGGTGAAGGACAGGGAAGCCTGGCGTGCTGCAAGCTAGCAACCGAACATCAACAAATCATTTAGAACCTAAAGATGATATTACTGATTGAGTGTGGACGACAGGTGTTAGAAGGCACGGGAAAATGATGGAATGGTTCGGTCATTTGTCCATGGTATGTCACAGGACATCCAGCTACTGATGCTTGAAGCAAGTTCTGAACCCCAGACCTCAGTTCCCGGGCTCCTTTATGGTCAAGGAGTCCTAAGGAGACCCTGCGTGTCAACCGTCGAGAGTGGGTGTGACCGCAACGCCCACCATCCATTTTTCATAGCTCCTACTGGTCACCTGCCGCATTCTTTATCTGCCTACAGAGGGATCTGCTGGTTAGACTCCCTCGCTCATGTGCTACTCACAGAAGGGCCCTGAGTGGCTGTGAAGCTGTGGTCCAAAAGGAAGACGCGTGGAAAGCTGTCTGCCCTCAGCTCTGCTTACAGCTAACTAGTCCTTGCACCTGAGATATTATTCATCAGCAAGTCCTTAAACTCAATAAACGAAAGCAGCCTACACAATATTTCATTCCATGAAGAGATCATCAATTACCTCTCATCTGGTTTTCTTTATCATTTATTTCCCCTACTGTAAATGGAAATTCTTAAGCCTAAGTTTTGTGGAGCACTTTTTTAAGATTGCTTTGTAAAAACAAGGCCGAGGTTCTGATTTAAAAGTGATGGGTAGGGGAGGGAGGAGGGAAGGGAGGTTCAGGATGGGGGACACGTGTGTACCTCTGGCAAATTGTATGTTGATGTATGGCAAAACCAATATAATATTATAAAGTAATTAACCTCCAGTTAAAACAAATAAATTTATATTTTTTTAAAAAGCGATGAACATTTTTCATCCTTTTCACACATACTGCTATGTTGCTTTTCCAAAAACATGCTTTTTTCATCTATCTATTTACAAAAATGTCTACCAAGAAAAGCCACGAGCACACCATAAAAACCCCGGAAGAGAACATAGGCAAAATATTCTCCGACATAAATCACAGCCATGTTTTCTTACCTCAGTTTCCCAAGGCAAAAGAAGTAAAAGCAAAGGCTAGCAAATGGGACCTAATCAAACTTAAAAGCTTTTGCACAGCAAAGGAAATCATCCACAAAACAGAAAAGCAATCTACAGAATAGGAAAAAATATTTCCAAATAAAGCAATCGACAGAGGGTTAATATCTCCATCGAACAAATGGCTCAGAAGGTCCATTAAAAAAATTTTATTTGTTTTTAAATGGGCAGAAGAGCTAAGCAGACATTTTAAAGATGACATCCAGGTGGCCAGCAGGCACATGAAAAGATACTCATCATTGTGAATTCCCCACAGGATCTTCCCCACCCGGAGCCTGAACCCAAATCTCCTGCATTGCAGGAAGACTCGGTACCATCTGAGCCACCAGGGAAGCCCTAATCTATATTAGAGAGACAGGCATCAAAAAGGACACGGAGGTATGACCTCACACCAGTCAGAAGGGCCTGCATCCACAAGTCTACAAGCAAGCAATGCCGGAGAGGGGGTGGAGAAAAGGGAGCTCCCTCCAACACCGGTAATGAGAATGTCGACTGGGTGCAGCTACGATTGGGCCTCCCTGGCAGCTCAGCTGGTAAAGAATCTGTTTGCAAAGTGTGAGACCTCAGTTCGATTCCTGGGTTGGGAAGATCCAGTGGAGAAGGGATAGGCTACCCACGCCAATATTGTTGAGCTCTGTTGTGGCTCAGCTGGTAAAGAATCTGCCTGCAATGCGGGAAACCTGTATTCACACCCTGGATTGGGAAGGTCCCAGGGAGAAGGGAAAGGCCATCCCTGCCAGGATTCTGGCCTGGAGAATTCCAGGGACGGTAGAGCCCATGGGGTCACGAAGAGTTGGACACGACTGAGCGCCTTTCACTTTCACTACGGAGAACTGGAAAACTAAGGAACAGAACTACCATATGATCCCGGAATTCCACTCCTGGGCACATACCCCGAAAAGAAAGCACTTTACTTCCTGCACCCCAGTGCTCACAGCGGTACTTTTTTTATAGCAACCAAGACGTGGAAGCAAATGAAGATGTGATTGCTTTTAAACGATGCAGTGTGTATACATAGACATACACACACGGACACATATGCGACCACAGAATATCACTCAGCCGTGAAGAAGGAAATAGCACTGGCAGAAATACAGGTGGGCCTAGAGGTAATCATACCAAGTGAAGTGAGGTCAGAGAAAGACAAATATTAAATCACATCACCTCTGGAATGTGTTTTAAAAATTGTACAAATGAACTTATTTATGAACGCGAAACAGGCTCATGGACATACATAACAAACTCATGGTTACCAAAGGGGAAAGGAGCGAGGACTACTCTCTCGCTATCGTGATGCCTGTTATCCCAGTCAGCTTCACCACTATTGGGCCTCCCTGGTAAATACTGCAAAGTAATTAACCCCCAATTAAAATAAATAAATTGATCTTTTTCAAAAAAGCAATGGACATTTTTCACCCTTTTCACACATACTGCTATGTTGCTTTTCCAAAAACATGCTTTCTTCATCTATCGATTTACAAAAATGTCTACCAAGAAAAGCCATGAGCACACCACAAAAACCCCAGAAGAGAACATAGGCAAGTATTGTTAATTACTTTACAATATTTACCACCACCCAGAAACTTATCATCAGAAAAATTATCATCTTCAGCACCGTCATCATCACCACCATCATCACCATCAGCATCTTCACTGCGATCACCAACACCATCATCAGTATTACCAATGTCATCATCACCATCACCAGGATCATGACCGTCACCACCACTGGCAACACCATCATCACCGTCTTCCTTGTGTAATCACAGCATCCATCATCAGGATCATCACACCACCATCAGCACCATCA
>SJYC01012169.1:0-24905 GCA_006408675.1 Madoqua kirkii | reverse complement strand
CATCATCACCATCACCAGGATCATGACCGTCACCACCACTGGCAACACCATCATCACCGTCTTCCTTGTGTAATCACAGCATCCATCATCAGGATCATCACCACCACCATCAGCACCATCAGCAACACCAGCAACAACACAATCATCAGTATCAACCTTCTCATCACCAACATCATCAGGACCGCAACCATCACCACCATCATCACCACCATCATTGACCATCATCATCACCAGCAACATCACCATCATCTACCTTGTCATCACAGCACCATCATCAGGACCTGAACACCATCGTCATCACCACCATCATCATGACCATCGTCACCACCTCCAGCAACACTGTCGTCATCTTCCTTGTCATCACAGCACCATCATCAGGATCATTATTACCACCACCAGCAACACCATTATCGTCGTCATCCTTGTTTCCACCATACCATCATCACTATCGTCATCACAGTCATGACCAGCAACACCACCAGCAACACCATCATCATCCTTGCTATCACAAAACCATCATGAGTTCCATCAAAATCATCATCACTACAATCACCACTACCATAGTTCCCCTCATCACCACTCATCACCATCATAGTCTTCATTTATATCAACAACTTCACTGAAATCACCTACCAGTACTATACTTATTCATCTATGGGCTGGTTATGTATTTTATTACTAGGATGTGAGAGCTGTATTTAAAATGCCTTGAATTCCAAGCTCTATTGTAACAATCGCTTGTGGCATATCCATTCATTAAACTGCCTACAGATATAATATGCAACTTGACCTTCTTGAAGGTCTCTCCCTGGTTTCTTTAATGATTCACTGGTATTTTTCCTATTTTTTTCCCTATTGGCAGAAAGGAGTATTTGTTTATGTTTGGTATAGGAACATATCAAGTCCAGCTGACTGGATAAACAAAGTGTGGTACATACATACTTTCGGATGGTTCCTTGGCCATAAAAAAGAATTTGAGTCAGTTCTAGCGATGTACGTGAGCCTAGAGCCTGTCGTACAGAATGAAAAGGTCAGAAAGAGAAAAAACTAATGGTATTAACATATATATATGCACATATACATATACATATGCATATGCATATATATATATATGGTGGCTCAATGTTATATATATATACATATATATATATGTATATATATATATATATATACACACACACACACACACATCACAAAAGGCACTGGCACCCCACTCCAGTACTCTTGCCTGGAAAATCCTAAAGATGGAGGAGCCTGGTGGGCTGCAGTTCAAGGGGTCCTAACAGTCAAACTTGACTGAGCGACTTCACTTTCACTTTTCCCTTTCATGCATTGGAGAAGGAAATGGCAACCGACTCCAGTGTTCTGGCCTGGAGAATCCCAGGGACAGGGGAGCCTGGTGGGCTGCCGTCTATGGGGTTACACAGAGTCGGACACGACTGAAGTGACTTAGCAGCAGCACATACATATATATATATATAATCTAGGAAAATGATATTGATGAACTATTTGCAGGGAAGGAATGGAGACACAGATAGAGAGAATGGACTTGGGAACACAGTTGGGGAGGGAGAGAGTAGGGGGAGTGGAGAAAGCGGTATCAGCCTATATGCATGACCAACTGTGAGATGGACAGCCGGTGAGAAGCTGCTGCATAGCTGAGGGAGCCCAGGCCGGTGCTCTGTGATGACCTGGTGGGGTGGGATGAGGCTAAAGGAGGGTCAGGAGTGAGCGCATGTATGTATAATTACAGCTGACATGCACTATTGTATGAAGAAAACCAATAGAATATCTCAAAAGAAAAACAATTTTTTTTTAATTTTAAAATCATCTCTGAAAAAGGAACGTGAGACAGGTTGAATTTTGTGAGATCTTGTTTGTCCCGATTCTTCATATAGTTAGTCCCCTCATGAAAGATGGTCTTCATGTAGCCATCAGTTCGGTTCAGTTCAGTTGCTCAGTCGTGTCGGACTCTTTGCAACCCCATGGACTGCAGGCCTCCCTGTCCATCATCAACTCCCGGAGTTTTTATACACAAATACACCTTGTGTATGGCTTTTACAGAAAAGATCTTGGCCAGCACGGCCTTCAGGGTCATTAGAATACAGCTTCTCGGGGCCCGTGCGTGCTAAGTTGTCACGGGGTCATGCTCGACTCTTTGTGACCCCACGGACTGTAGCCCACCCGACTCCTCCGTGCATGGGATTTCCCAGGCAACAAGCCTGGCGTGGGTGGCCCTTCCCTTCTCCAGGGGAATCCTGCTGGCCCAGGGATTGCAACAGCATCGCCTGCTTTGGCAGGCGGATTTTTACCATTGAGCCACCGGAGCCCACCCTCCCTAAATGAGGAAGCCCACAGGGACACGGATATAGTCACACGCATATTGAAAAAGCGCCAGTTAGTTCAGGAGCAAGTGTTCCAGAACATGAACCTCTGGATTCTGTCCTTCATTTCTGTGTGCTTAACGAGAAGATGCGCAAGTGACTTCACGAACTCAACTCATTCCTTCATATCGAAGGGCCGCAAACGTTTTCTACGAAGGACAGTATTTTACATTCTCACTATCCAACCCTGCCACTGCAGGCGAAAGTAGCCGCAGAAAACAGGCCAATGCATGGACACGGCCATGCTCCATTCGCTTTTTTTTTTTTTTTTTTGCAATAGCAGGACGGATCCAGCCTCTGAGTTACACTGCCCACTCCTGTTTCACATCTCCGCAAGGCAGTGGGGGCACTCTTTCAGTTCAATACCTGTCCGTGTTGGGCTTCTCACTTTTTGCTAAAAGCACGTCTGCCAATGCTCTCTTTAGCTCAACTGATGCCGGGAACACACTGACCTGCAATTCACTGACCACAGCGGCCGAAGTTCAGCTCCTCGGCTGAGCAAACACTTCCAACTCACTCGTTCCATCTCTTTAAACGCTGACACTCCTCTAAGAGGAGCAATCTGAACGTCGGCCTCTGGGCTCCATCATTGAAGCCGTGATCCATGCTCTCAAAAGCACCTCTCCCCACAGCAACAGGGTCAACTGAATGTCCTTCAAGTTCCTCCCGAGTGGAGTCTGACCCTGCGTCGAGAGTCTGTGTCTCTCTGAATATCTGCATATCTCTCTAACTTATCACACTGCTGTGTTCATTAGACTAAACGATTATTCCACGTAGCTGTCTGGTTTCTCCTGTGTGGTAACAAGGACAGGGGTAGCAACCGCATTGAGCCAAGTGGACTGATAATTAGAAGCTGACCAGTAAGCGAGGAGACCAAACAAGTCCATCCTAAAGTATATCAATCCTGAATACTCACTGGGAGGACTGATGCTGAAGCTGAAATTGATGCCGGGAACACACTGACCTGCAATTCACTGACCACAGCGGCCGAAGTTCAGCTCCTCAGCAGAGCAAACACTTCCAACTCACTCGTTCCATCTCTTTAAACGCTGACACTCCTCTAAGAGGAGCAATCTGAACGTCGGCCTCTGGGCTCCATCATTGAAGCCGTGATCCATGCTCTCAAAAGCACCTCTCCCCACAGCAACAGGGTCAACTGAATGTCCTTCAAGTTCCTCCCGAGTGGAGTCTGACCCTGCGTCGAGAGTCTGTGTCTCTCTGAATATCTGCATATCTCTCTAACTTATCACACTGCTGTGTTCATTAGACTAAACGATTATTCCACGTAGCTGTCTGGTTTCTCCTGTGTGGTAACAAGGACAGGGGTAGCAACCGCATTGAGCCAAGTGGACTGATAATTAGAAGCTGACCAGTAAGCGAGGAGACCAAACAAGTCCATCCTAAAGTATATCAATCCTGAATACTCACTGGGAGGACTGATGCTGAAGCTGAAACTCGCATAGTTAGGCCACCTGATGCAAAGAGCTGACTCACTGGAAAAGACCCTGATCCCAGGAAAGATTGAGGGCAGGAGGAGAAGGGAACGACAGAGGATGAGATGGTAGGATGGCCTCACTGACTCAATGGACGTTGAGAGTAAGCAAACTCCGGGAGATCCTGAAAGACAGGGAAGGCTGTCCTTGGGGTCACAAAGAGTTAAACACGACTGAGTGAGTGAGCAATAACAATAAATAAGTATTCATGAGATCAATGAAGACAGGTGAATAACTGTGTTTTTGTTCAGGTTAGGGCCCACAGAATAGGAAAGGTTAGCAACCAAGCCAAAGACAGTCAGCAAAGCAAGGTTACCAGTGGTGTCCCCTGGATTTGCAGAGCTGCAGGACAAGGGAAAACGAGGAAAGACCACCATCCCAAGAACCCACACACGCGAGATACAAAAAGCCCAGGGATGGCACAGTGGATAAGAATCTGCCTGTCAATGCAGGAGATGTGGGTTCAAACCCTGCTCCAGGAAGATGGCACACACCTCAGAGAAACTAAGCCCGTGATTCACAAGTACTGAGACCCCAGCCTCAACGACTGAAGCCTGTATGCATGGAACCAGTGCTGCACGGCAAGAGAAGTCACTGCAGTGAGAAACCCACCCACCACAACTAGAGAGGAGCCCCCCGCTCATCACAACTAGAAAAAGGCCTCACCCAGCAATGAACATCCAGCACAACCAAAATTTTAAAACAGAGTTCAGCAAGCAGAAAGCAGCTACTGAGCATCATGACCTTCTGTGCCTCTTGCAGACTCCACTAAATGGAGAAAATGAGGAAGGGAGCTTGTCAGTTTCCCAGCCTCCCAGTGGAGTATGCTGAAAAGTCACTCAAACACCATTTCGTTTCTTGGGGGATGGGAAGACAAGGCATTCTTCTCTGCTGAGCTGAGGGGAAGACGACTGTGAGGGTCTCAGGAGGGTTTCCCAAGGAGAGGGAGATGGTTTTTGGAAGCGTGAAGGTGGAGGACAGTTGTTCTTGTTTCTTCTGACCTCAGCAGGAGGTGCAGATAGAAAATACACAGTCCAGGTTGTATTAAGATTCCTAGCACAGCTGATAGTTAACATGGAGAACCAACAAGGACCTGCTGTCCAGCACAGGGAACTCTGCTCAATCGTCTGTAATATGGTCACCAGCAGGAAGGATGGGGAAAGGGAAAGTCAGGGAGTCTGGGATGGACATGGACACACTGCTGTGTTTAACATGGAGAACCAGCAAGGGCCTGCTGTCCAGCACAGGGAACTCTGCTCAATCCTCTGTAATAAACTTACGGTCACCAGGAGGAAGGATGGGGAAAGGGAAAGTCAGGGAGTCTGGGATGGACATGGACACACTGCTGTGTTTAACATGGACAACCAGCAAGGACCTGCTGTCCAGCACAGGGAACTCTGCTCACTGTCATGTGGCAGCCTGGATGGGAGGGGAGTTTGGGGGAGAAGGGATACATGAATACCTACGGCTGAGCCCCTTTGTTGTCCACCGGAAACCATCATGACATAATTAGTCGGCTATACCTCAAGGCAAAATGCTTTGGATGTAAAACTAAAAACAGAAAAAGATTACTAGCGCAATTGGAACAGATAACCACCAACTAAACCTGAAGTTAGTCGTGTCCAACTCTTTGTGACCTCGTGAACTGCAACCAGATGTCCATGGGAGTTCCCAGGCATGAATACTAGATGGGTTGCCATGTCCTTCTCCAGGAGATCTTCCAGACCCAGGGATGGAACCTGGGTCTCCTGCACTGTGGGCAGACACTTTACCGTCTGAGCCACCAGGGAAGTCTGACCAACTAGCTGGCTTTATTCAAGCGACGAGACTGTGATGGTCACGGTTCTGCAGGACAGACGTGCAGCAGTAAGGAGCTCACAGGGTGGGTTCCTCCCGTGGGTTGTGAGGAAAGCTCTGTCCCATGCCTCTCTCTCGGCTCAGAGCTGTCGGCGTTGGTCCGTGGTGGGTTTTGGCTTGGAGATGCACCCCTTCCATCTCTGCATCTCTGCCTCCATCATCATAGCTGTTATCCCTCTGAATCTCTGGGGGCTTCATTCTGATCTCATCCCCTCCCCAAAACCCACTTCCGTTGACCTCTTCTCTCTTCCTACTATTTCTCCTCCGTCTTCCTCCTTCTCCCAATGTAAGGTCTCAACCCTTGTTTATTGAATTTACAATCTGCTCATACAAAAGGTATGAACACTTTTGCTAAGATTTTTTTTTTTTAGGATCCGCTCTCCAGATTGAAGAACATTTTGCCCAAGAGAAAACAAAGACCAAGCTTGCTGGTGATGTGTTTGACTATCTTCCCTCCTATATTCACTTCAGTTCAGTCGCTCAGTCATGTCCGACTCTTTGCAACCCCATGAACTGCAGCACGCCAGGCGTCCCTGTCCATCACCAACTCCCAAAATTTACCCAAACTCATGTCCATCAAGTCGGTGATGCCATCCAGCCAGCTCATCCTCTGTCGTCCCCTTCTCCTCCTGCCCCCAATCCCTCCCAGCATCAGGGTCTTTTCCATTGAGTCAGCTCTTTGCATGAGGTGGCCAAAGTATTGGAGTTTCAGCCTCAGCATCAGTCCTTCCAATGAACACCCAGGATGCCTATATTAGCTCCTTCTGAAATGTTGACGCCAACGCTTCCCTAGGACTCCATGGGCAAAGCTCACAGAGAAGGGACAGCTTCCCACAAGCTAGTTTTTTCTTTTTATGCAGTCGTAGAAAGAGAAGGAAGTGAACGTTACAGGGCTCTTCTGTTTCATTTCTCCCACGCCCAGCTCCCTACCACGTAAACATCAATCTGCTCTCAGCTTGACCTTGAGTGTCTTGCTTTTTATTTTTCTCTGGTTTTGCTTTTCAGATCTGACACGTAACTGGAAAAAACCACAGTATTTGTTTTTGTCGAACTTCCTTTACTAAACATATTGTCACTGAGATCCATCCATATTGCTGCCAGTGACAGGATTTCCTTCTTTTAAGGGTGGAATAATATCCCACTGAATATCTCGATCACATCTCGCTTGTCCTTTCATCCGCTGATGGACACTGATTTCGGCCACTGATGGACCGTCCATATCTTGGCTATTGGAACTGATGCTGCAGAGATCAGAGAGGCGCATACATCTCCCCAGGTGAGTATCTTCTGCTTTCTTTGGATAAATACTCAGAAGTGGGTTTGATGGACCTTATGGCTGCTCTTGTTTTTTTTTTTTTTTTTTTTTTGAGAAATCTCCATACTGTTTTCCACAGTGGCTGTACCGATTTACATTCCTGCCGACAGCAAACAGGAGTTTGCTCTTCTCCACAGCCTTGCCAAATCTGTCTTTTCAATATCAGGTGTTCTAACAGGTGTGGAGGGATATCTCCCGGTGTTGACCTGTACTTTCCTGATAATTAAAGATGTTGAGCATCTTTTCAAGTACCCACTGACCTTGTGTTATGGCTTCTTTGGAAAACACCTGTTCTGATTTTCTGCCCATTTTTATCATAAATGGAGATTTTTGAGTGAATACACTGACTCTTCTTATAAAGGCACCAGCTATAACAGATTCAGGTTCCCTGCTAATACAGTCTCACCTCATTTTTACCTTGATGACCTTTGTAAAAGCCCTATTTCCAGATCAGGTGACATTCATATGTATTGGGGGCCTGCTAAAAGTTCAACATATCTTTGCGGGGGTGGCGAGGGGAGGACACAATTCAACCTCTACTCAGTTCGGTTCAGTTCAGTTCAGTCGCTCAGTCGTGTGCGACTCAGCAACCCCATGAATCGCAGCACGCCAGGCCTCCCTGTCAATCAGCAACTCCCGGAGTTCACTCAAAATATAAACTCAAAACATGTGACAAGAAAAAAGTCTGAAGAATGCTTAGTCAAGGCGTGGTCTCTAAAAGTTTTTAAAAGATCCCAACTGACATTCAGTGTGTGTTAAGTCGCTTCAGTCACGTCCAACTCTTTGTGACCCCATGGACTGTAGTCCCCTAGACTCCTGTGTCCCGGGGATTCTCCAGGCAAGAATACAGGAGTGGCTTGCCATTAACTTCCCCAGGGGATCTTCCCAACCCAGGTCTAGAACCCACATCTACTATGAATCCTGCATTGGCAGGCGGATTCTTTACCAATGAACCACCAGGGAATCCCAGTAAGCATTTATCCACTCCCAGACTATACCCCACCCCCGCCACATCTCATGTGCCGCCAGACACCTCATGCTACCTCCTCACAGCTATCTCCTTTAAACCATGACCATAGTAATTCTAATAAGGGGCCTCCCCTGGGGGCTCAGTGATGAGGAAATTCGCCCCACCAGTGCAGGAGACCAGAGTTCAATCCCTGGTCTGCAAAGACTCCACTTGCTGCAGAGTAGCTAAGCCCGTGCTCCACAAGCACTCAGCCCGTGTGCCACAAGCACTCAGCCCATGTGCCACAAGCACTCAGCCCGTGTTCCACAAATACTCAGCCCGTGCTCCACAAGCACTCAGCCCGTGCTCCACAAGCACTCAGCCCGTGTGCCACAAGCACTCAGCCCGTGTTCCACAAGCACTCAGCCCGTGCGCCACAAGTACTCAGCCCATGCTCCACAAGCACTCAGCCCGTACTCCACAAGCACTCAGCCCGTGCTCCACAAGCACTAAGCCCGAGCTCCACAAGCACTCAGCCCGTGCTCCACAAGTACTCGGCCCATGCTCCACAAGTACTGGTTCCACAAGTACTCAGCCCATGCACCACAAGTACTCAGCCCATGCTCCACAAATACTCAGCCCGTGTTCCACAAGTACTCAGCCCGTGCTCCACAAGTACTCAGCCCATGCTCCACAAGCACTCAGCCCGTACTCCACAAGCACTCAGCCCGTGCTCCACAAGCACTAAGCCCGAGCTCCACAAGCACTCAGCCCGTGCTCCACAAGTACTCGGCCCATGCTCCACAAGTACTGGTTCCACAAGTACTCAGCCCATGCACCACAAGTACTCAGCCCATGCTCCACAAATACTCAGCCCGTGTTCCACAAGTACTCAGCCCGTGCTCCACAAGTACTCAGCCCATGCTCCACAAGCACTCAGCCCGTACTCCACAAGCACTCAGCCCGTGCTCCACAAGCACTAAGCCCGAGCTCCACAAGCACTCAGCCCGTGCTCCACAAGTACTCGGCCCATGCTCCACAAGTACTGGTTCCACAAGTACTCAGCCCATGCACCACAAGTACTCAGCCCATGCTCCACAAATACTCAGCCCGTGTTCCACAAGTACTCAGCCCGTGCTCCACAAGTACTCAGCCCATGCTCCACAAGCACTCAGCCCGTACTCCACAAGCACTCAGCCCGTGCTCCACAAGCACTAAGCCCGAGCTCCACAAGCACTCAGCCCGTGCTCCACAAGTACTCGGCCCATGCTCCACAAGTACTGGTTCCACAAGTACTCAGCCCATGCACCACAAGTACTCAGCCCATGCTCCACAAATACTCAGCCCGTGTTCCACAAGTACTCAGCCCGTGCTCCACAAGTACTCAGCCCATGCTCCACAAGCACTCAGCCCGTACTCCACAAGCACTCAGCCCGTGCTCCACAAGCACTAAGCCCGAGCTCCACAAGCACTCAGCCCGTGCTCCACAAGTACTCGGCCCATGCTCCACAAGTACTGGTTCCACAAGTACTCAGCCCATGCACCACAAGTACTCAGCCCATGCTCCACAAATACTCAGCCCGTGTTCCACAAGTACTCAGCCCGTGCTCCACAAGTACTCAGCCCATGCTCCACAAGCACTCAGCCCGTACTCCACAAGCACTCAGCCCGTGCTCCACAAGCACTAAGCCCGAGCTCCACAAGCACTCAGCCCGTGCTCCACAAGTACTCGGCCCATGCTCCACAAGTACTGGTTCCACAAGTACTCAGCCCATGCACCACAAGTACTCAGCCCATGCTCCACAAATACTCAGCCCGTGTTCCACAAGTACTCAGCCCGTGCTCCACAAGTACTCAGCCCATGCTCCACAAGCACTCAGCCCGTACTCCACAAGCACTCAGCCCGTGCTCCACAAGCACTAAGCCCGAGCTCCACAAGCACTCAGCCCGTGCTCCACAAGTACTCGGCCCATGCTCCACAAGTACTGGTTCCACTAATACTCAGCCCATGCTCCACAAGCACTCAGCCCGTGCTCCACAAGCACTCAGCCCGTGCTCCACAACAGGAAAACCTCGGCAAGAAAAACCTCAAGCACAGCAACCAGCAAAAACCTGTGTGCAGCCCTAAATAAATAACATAAATAATTTAAAAAAGTAACAATAATAATGGGCTTCTCAGCACTAGTAATAAAAACTTGCCTGCCAGTGCAGATGTAACAGACCTGGGTTCAGTCCCTGAGTCTGAAATGATCCCCTGACGAAGGACATGGCAACCCACTCCAGCATTGTTGCCTGGAAAATCCCAGGGACAGAGGAACCTGGTGGGCTACAGTCCATGGGATCGCACAGAGGTGGACATGACAGAGTGGCTAACACACACACAATAATAATAATAATTGCACAGCCTTAATTTTTTAAAAAAAGGCTAGAGGAAGAGCATTTTCCCCTAACTCTACAGAAAGTCCTCTGAGATGTTAAGCTCAACTCTTCTTCCTACCTGTGAACTTTACTTAATTCCTCGGAAACGATTCCATCTCCATGAGATCAAATTATAGACAACTGCATTTAAAGCCGGGCAACCCACCGATCTCCCCGAAATGCAAGCGCGTTATGTGTTGGCCATTTCATCACAATTTTCTGCTTCCTTCTCCTGGAACACCTCTGGAGTTTGCTATTTTGGGGAAACGTGCAGCTTCAGAAAGACTGAAGCTGTTAATTATCATGCAGAGGGTTTCCTGTGGGGAAATCGAAGTCTCCGCTACAGAATGCTTCCTCCTTGGTGCACGTGATCTGCTTGTTGCAGGAAGCAGAGGGGATCTATTTCCTTTCTCATTCTATAATTCGTATTGGATCTATATTACTTCTTTTTTTTTAAGTATGAAAACATTTCAGGTTCAATATAGATGAGCCAAGAACTACATGCATTTGCCAAAACAAAACAAAACAAAACAAAATAACTGCTGATATATATACATTGAAAATGACAGTCACTCAGTCGTGTTCGACTCTTTGCAACCCCGTGGACTGTAGTCCACCAGGCTTCTCTGTCCATGGGATTTTCCTGGCAAGAATACTGGAGTGGGTTGCCATGCCCTTCTCCAGGGGATCTTCCTGACCCAGGACTCGAATCTGCATCTCCTAACTGCAGGCAGATTCTTTACTATCTAAGCCACCAGAGAACCCACCCATACACAGCACCATGCATAAAACAGCAAGTGGGAAGCTTCTATGTATAGCTCAAGGACCTCAGCTCGGTGCTCTGTGATGACCTAGAGGGATAACAGGGGGTGGGTGCAGGGCTCAAGAGGGAGATGGTACATGTATATGTATGGCTGATTTGCATTGCTGAGCAGTGGAAACTAACACGATATTGTAAAGCAGTTATCCACCAATAATAAAATAATAAAATAACTGCCACAGGCATGTCATGATCAATAAGAGAATACGCACGCCTATATGTTGACACTGGCTATGACTGTTGGGACCAAGACATCCAGCCAAGAGTCAGATAATTAATGGACAGGTTATCCACAGCAGCCTAGGGAGGACCTCATAATTCTGTGATTCACGTGCTGGTTGAATTCCCCAGTCACTACCGGGTAATATGATCATTGGGTCGTAGGACAGTCAGCCTACTAAAATTCCTATCTTTGTGGGGAGTGAGGAGAAGGCAAACATCCTTATACATTATGTTAATCTGATTACCTGACTTAAACTCAAAAGGAAATATCGAATGGAGCTTTCTTATGTTTTTATGGATTTAATTTTCTTAAGGAAGAGACAATTTCCTCTCTACAATTTACTACTCTATTGTTTAAATTTAACCTTTTTCTCTTTTTTAATTTTCAGATGCACCCCGCTTGATGTAAGACCTTATTTCCCTCCCAGGGATCAAGCCCATGCCTCTTGCATTGCAAAGGGGAGTCTTCACCACTGGACCACCAGGGATGTCCCTAAGCTATTTGTCAAAATGTAGGAAATTAATATTATAGTGATATCATAAGATTTCTGGAGTTTACATTGTAGCATTATGAAAGTATTTCACTAGGCAAAGATTTCAAAGGAGCAGCAAAGCTTTTAATGATATTTTCTTCCTAATTTCAGAAGATAAGTATATTTGAATTTGGTAAGCAAGGAAACTTGTCCTCTTTGACATACATTTTATTGCACAGTCTGTTGAGAAGAAAAATAGGCATTAGCTTTCCTTGGATGTAATTCCACTTATGAATCCTCCAGTGTTTAAAAATAGAGAGATGTAAAAAATAAAATAAAATAAACCACCACCCAAGTGAGTACTTTGCATGTTGAACTGCACCATCAAAGCACCTCCCTATAGCTCTCTCACAGTATTATTTATCCCTCCCCCTCTCACTATTCTGTACATTTTTATGTCTTGGTCCATCTGGAGAAGCAAGAAATAAGAAGCTTAGCTTTTGGAAACTTCAGAAAGAGTTTCTTCATCTCACGGTAAAGGAGTGGATGTTTGGATCGTCCTCTCAAGACTGACGGGAACATTTCCATCACAGATCCTCAGTAGAAAAGATAACTTTCAAATTCTGGTTTTGTTGTTGTTGTTTTTTTTTCCTCCATGGGAACTTAAAGCACTCCCTGCTTGAATTCACTGTGCCTACTGATGCCTTTCTGAAAC
Source organism: Madoqua kirkii (assembly GCA_006408675.1). NCBI lineage: Eukaryota > Metazoa > Chordata > Mammalia > Artiodactyla > Bovidae > Madoqua > Madoqua kirkii. The sequence goes on along the minus strand of SJYC01012169.1, from coordinate 12,259 downwards.
TTACAGTTTTTGCTGGGACTCATGTGCTTTCCCATCAAAGGCCTTACATCTCTCTACATCATCTTTTTTGCTGTGTCAGTGGCTCAGTCGTGTCTGACTCTTTGTGACCCCATGGACTGCAGCGTGCCAGGCTTCCTTGTCCATCACCAACTTCCAGAGCTCACTCAAACTCATGTCCATTGAGTCAGTGATGCCATCCAGCCATCTCATCCTCGGTCGTCCCCTTCTCCTCCTGCCCGCAATCCCTCCCAGCATCAAAGTCTTTTCCAATGGGTCAACTCTTCGCATCAGGTGGCCAAAGTACTGAAGTTTCAGCTTCAGCATCAATCCTTTCAATGAACACCCAGGACTGATCTCCTTTAGGATGGACTGGCTGGATCTCCTTGCAGTCCAAGGGACTCTCAAGAGTCTTCTCCAGCACCACAGTTCAAAAGCATCAGTTCTCCAGTGCTCAGCTTTCTTTATAGTCAAACTGGCACTTCTGTACATGACCACTAGAAAACCCAGAGCCTTGACTAATCAGACCTTTGCTGGATTCACCCAAAAACCTTGCATACGCTAAATACCAATAGTGATTCATCATTATTTCTCAGTGAACCATCCAAGAAGGCTGCGAGGAGAATAAGAAATGGAGGAGAGAAGAAAAAATACACAAAAATTCCCCCTTGGGCTCTAAAGACCCACAGAGGATCTGGCTCGAGTTAGAACCACAGTGAAGATATAGCTCGTGAGGTGAATGTGTCCACTTTTGGATGGAGTGATGGATTATGTCGCGCCATAAATAGAACACAACCCAGCTCAAAGCACCCATCTTAAGGCAAAGGGATGGGACTGCTCAGTTCAGTTCAGTTCAGTTGCTCAGTCATGTCTGACTCTTTGCGACCCCATGAATCGCAGCACGCCAGGCCTCCCTGTCCACCACCATCTCCTGGAGTTCACTCAGACTCACGTCCATCAAGTCAGTGATGCCATCCAGCCATCTCATCCTCTGTCCTTCTGTCCCCTTCTCCTCCTGCCCACAATCCCTGCCAGCATCAAAGTCTTTTCCGATGAGTCAACTCTTCACATGAGGTGGCCAAAGTACTGGAGTTTCAGCATCATTCCTTCCAAAGAAATCTCAGGGCTGATCTCCTTCAGAATGGACTGCTTGGATCTCCTTGCAGTCCAAGGGACTCTCAAGAGTCTTCTCCAACACCACAGTTCAAAAGCATCAATTCTTCGGCGCTCAGCCTTCTTCACAGTCCAACTCTCACATCCATACATGACCACAGGAAATACCATAGCCTTGACTAGACAGACCTTAGTTGGCAAAGTAATGTCTCTGCTTTTCAATATGCTATCTAGATTGGTCATAACTTTTCTTTCAAGGAGTAAGCATCTTTTAATTTCATGGCTGCAGTCACCATCTACAGTGATTTTGGAGCCCCCCAAAATAAAGTCTGACACTGTTTCCACTGTTTCCCCATCTATTTCCCATGGCGTCTTCAGGCACATGTCATTTTCAGAACTCATGGAAACGGACTACAAAAGCTCCTTGACTTGAGACAAATCAATACCCTCAGTGTTCACACACCCTCTTTCCCAGGGGAAACTCCAGGATTGTACACAGGACTGCAGTCACGTCAGACAAGGCTGTGTCCTGATGAAGGGGAAATTTCAAGCGTCTGGGGACTCTGGGAGGAAGGCACAGTCTTGTCATCTCCATGCGCAACTTGGCTTTTTCCAGAAAATCAGAACACACAGGATCTTGAGGGGACTGCGGGCGGCTTTTCTTGTGAATTTTCCTCGTAAATCATACACACGCAGACACACTGACACACAGACACAGAACAAACTACACACCAACCTGCGTCATCATCACTCCAAATCATCAGAGATGTGAAGTCTACCAAGAATTTTTTTGGTTTTTCGGCATTTAAAAAATCTGTCTCCAGTTGTAGAAACTTACTGTTCCAAGCCTACATAGAATATTTGACTGAATTAATGAGATAGAGACGACCTTGTGTCTCAGCTTCATTTCATCCTAACGAGGGGTCAGGGCGTGGACAGCCCTTTTTCACACTTTCTGTCTGCAAGCTCCCCGGTTATTTGTAGGTCCGACTTATTGATGCAGGGCTGTTGCTGTGCCCGCCTCACAAACTCTCTGCGGTCCAGATAGCCGAACTGAATAGAGTATCAGCTTCTGTTCGCTTTCCTTGCAATCTGTATGTCTCTGTATGCAGCATAAGGAGAAACAGAAAGAAGTGAGGTCACTCAGTAGTGTCCGACCGTCAGCGACCCTGTGGACTGCAGCCTTCCAGGCTCCTCTGTCCATGGGATTCTCCAGGCAAGAGTCCTGGAGTCGGGTGTCATTGCCTTCAACACGCAGCCAACTCCTCACACAAACAACCTCGATGACCATAAAGAGGCAAAACATCAAACGAAGTCGTGTTTAACCATAAAGGAGAGAACGTGAAGCTAACTGATTACAGAAACAGCCAGCTTAACCGTAAAGGGAATAACACGTGAAATTAATTCATGTCTAACTGTAACAGGGAAAACAAGAAATTGATTCATTACAGAAACAGCCTGCTTAACTGTAAAGGGAGTTAACACATGAAACTCATTCATGTGTAACTATAAGGAGAAAACTAGAAATGAATTCATTACAGAATCATCCTGGTTAACCGTAAAGGGAGTAAAACATGAAATTAATTCATTACAGAATCATCCTGGTTAACCATAAAGGGAGCAAAATATGAAACTAACTCACGTTTAACTAGAAAGGAGAAAACATGAAACTAATTCATTACATCAACAGCCTGGTTAACCATAAAGGAGAAAACATAACAGGAATTCATTGTCCCAACCTTAATGAATGTAATTCATTATACAAACAGCCTGGTCTCAGCAAGCAGGGGACCACACAGACAGGAAGCTACTCCCCTTCATGACACAGAAGAAACTTCATCTTCCAGTGACAGATACTGGTAATGAGACCTACACTGAATGGCTATAAAACTGAAGTTACAACAACATACCCACGTTTTCTATTTTCTAATTATTTCCTATACAGTAGCTTAGACCCAAATCACTACCATAGGAAAAGACATTCACAGGAAATGTAATACTTCTGGGTTTCCCTGGTGGCTCAGACAGTCAAGAATCCGTCTGCAATGCAGGAGACCTGGGTCTGATCCCCGGGTCAGGAAGATCCCCTGGAGAAGGGCATGGCTACTTACTTCAGTGTTTTTGCCTGGAGAATCCCAAGGATGGAGGAGCCTGGTGGGCTACAGTCCATGGGTTTGCAAAGAGTTGGACACAACTGAGCACCTAGGCAGACACACACACACACACACACACAATACTATTATTATTCATAAGTGAGGTCACACTAAGGAGGCTGAAAGCTTCACCAAGACAATCTGCAAAATAAACAACAACGTCCCAACCAGCAGTGTCTCTGGCAGCAAATGAAGCTATTGCACATCCTGGGGGTGGGATGAAAGAAAGTGAAAGTCTCTAGGCCGTGTCTGACTCTTTGCAACCCCATGGACTGTACAGTTCATGGAATTCTCCAAGCCAGAATACTGGAGTGGGGAGCCTTTCCCTTCTCCAGGGGATCTTCCCGACCCAAGGATTGAACCCAGGTCTCCTGCATCGCTGGTAGATTCTTTACCAGCTGAACTACAAGGGGAGCCCTTGGGGGTGGTGGGATACTGAACAAATAAGGAGCAAATTTTTGGACACGCACACATATTCCAGCAGACTACTTTGACCTCAACTTTCTAACAGGTTTTCTTTCAATATGGCTTATAAATATGCATAGATAGCAAACGTGGTCTTTAATATATCCTAAGTGACTTGGACGAGACGGATAGATAGCATCAGCGACACAATGGGAATTTGAGCAAACTCTGGGAGATGTTGAAGGACAGGGAAGCCCGGCATGCTGCGGTCCATGGGGTCACAAAGAGTCGCACCCCACTGAGCGACTTAACAACAACAACGATGTCCCTGGGACTTGTTCTAGTAATGGGAAAAAAATTATAAACTGCCCAGTGAGTTAAAACTCATATTCTGGGAGATGACGCACGCAATGGGAAATTCTCTCCCTTAGAGAACAGGTTTTCTAACTTGTAAGGCATGCTAAGCCAATAGCAGTATTCAAAACATGCAAAATTTCTATACCCTCCACAGGATTATTCTTCTGTTGGAGAACTTTGTGAGCTGGGAGAGAAACACATGTTGCCAGAAATCCACTCTCGCTTAACCGTGTTCACAACATACTAAACTGTTTTCAATTAATCCTTGTCAGGGAGATATTTATCTAATAATCTTTCCCAATTATCTCCACTTACAAGCCACGTCTACACAACGTCAAACATCCCTTTGACATGAAAATGGGAAGCAATCAGTGACTCTCACGTAGCTTCATGCTGATGTGGACAGGCTAAAACACCTGTCTCACTGTGTTAACCGGCACAGCTTTAAGTTTTTCACCTAGATTTTTTTTTCCCCCTCTGCATACACTTGAACTATTTGTGACTTGATGAGAAGAGAAAGGCACTTAATTTTTCCTTTATCTGACGTTAAAAAAAAAAAAGAATTTTGCTATTGCCTTCGGCTGTTCTGAGAGCCTGTTCCAAGAAATGCATTTTAATGCGTCTTTGGTGATTAATTTCTGTAAATCAAGTGGGATGCTAAAAATCCAGTTGACGACTCAGGCTGTAAAAGACAAAGCTTAGGAATAAAGCAGAAGGTAATACTCTGCTCTTTTGTTTTTCTTTTAAAAAAAAGGCCATTCCTGATATATTTAGAGCAACATGGATGGACCAAGAGCTGATGATACTAAGTGAAGTGATTCAGAAACAGGAAGACAAATATCATGTGATATCACTTATATGTGGAATCTAAACCATGGCACAAAGGAAGTTCTCTACGAAACAGAAACAAAAACAGAGGCTCAGAAGACCAGATGTGTAGCTGCCTAGTGGTAGGGGGAGGGACGGAATAGGACCCTGGGGTTAGCACATAGAAACTACTCTATTTAGAACAGACAAGCAACTTCCTACTGTACCGCACAGCGGACCACGTTCAATATCCGGTGATAAACCACTATGGAAAGGAACATAAAAATCAATCCATGTGTGTGTGTGTGTGTGTGTGTGTGTGTGTGTGTGTGTGTAACTGAATCTCTTTGCTGTACAGCAGAAACTAACTCACATTGGAACTCAACTACACTTCATTTTAAAAATATGTATATTCTATTTCTCAAAACTCTCCTTTTGTTCAGCCATATTAGGAACTATCCTGAAGGGACAGACCCATGGTCCCATTTCCTAAGCTGACCCTTCCACTATGACATATAAACACTTTATGTTACAGACAATCTACAGTAACGATGGACTGGACATTATGGTACACAGATACATAGGTACAAATTAGCTGAAACGTTCTGGTTCTCCGGGATCCCCTAGTGGCTCAGACGATCAAGAATCTGCCTGTCATGCAGGACACCCAGGTTCGATCACTGGGTCGGGAAGACGCCCTGGAGCAGGGAATGGCAACCCTCTGCAGTATTCTTGCCTGGAGGATCCCATGGACAGAGGAGCCTGGTGGGGGACAGTCCATGGGGTCGCAAAGAGTCAGACAGGACTGAGCGATAAACATCTTCAGGTTCTCTGTTCTTGCCTTAACTGTGCTTCACAAACATCTGACTGGGGACTGGATATATGTGCAAAGAAGTCTCCCAGCTCATCTCTATTTTATACCCAAGGACGATGAGGCACGCAGTAGCTGAAGAACCTGCCCATAATCACTTAACCGGCAAGGGAACAGGCTGCAATTTGCAGGCTGGCAGGCCTGTTCTTAGCAATCAGTGCTGCAAGCTCAGTGGAAGGAGTGAACCAAGCTGGCAGTGGGGAGGATTCAGAGAAGTTACTGCATCCCTACCTTCACAGCAGCACTGCACACGATTGTCAAGGCAGGAGAACAACCCAACCAACCACGCACACCCAAATGGATAGACAAGTTGGTGAGTAAGTGCAGGTATGCGGTGGAATATCACTCAGCTGTTGAAAAGGAAATTCCTACTGTCTGTGACAGAGTGGGCCTCGATGGCATAACGCTAAGCAAGATGAGTTTTTTAAAAAGCACAAAACCTGTATCACATCTATATGGAATCTAAAAATCATACTGTATCACTTATATGTAGAATCTAAAAAGAAAAAAAAATAGTACAAGGGAACCTCTTTACAAAACAGAGTCACAGATGTAGAGAACCCACTTATGGTTACCAAGGGGTAAGGAGGGGGCAGGGATAAATCAGGAGATTGGGAAATACACATTACTCTGTAAAAAGTAGGTAACTGGTAGGAACCTACTGCATAGCACAGGGAACTCTGTTCAACACTCTGTAGTGAGCTATGCCAGAAAAGAATCTGAGGAAGAGGGGATATACATATGTATTTAGCAGATTCACTTTGCCGTACAGTGCAAACTAACAGAGCATTGTATACCATCTATACTCCAATTTAAAAGTTTTTTTAAAACACCAAACTCATAGAAGAGATCAGATGTGCTGCAGCCAGCAGTGGGGGGTGGGGGAGGCAAGGGGGTTGGATACAAGTTGTCAGAATGTAGACGCTCCCAGTTCTGAGATAAACAAGCACCAAGGGTGTCATGTACAGGGTTGACGGCTGTAGCTACCATTGCTGGATGAGACACAGGCAGCTTGGAGGTCGCGCCAGGCCAGGTTCGATGCATGAGACAGGGCGCTCAGGGTTGGTGCTCTGGGATGGCCCTGAGGGTTGGGATGGTGAGGGAGGCGGGAGGGGGGTTCAGGATGGGGAACAATGTACACCCACGGCTGATTCATGTGAACCGTATACACCCGTGGCTGATTCATGTTGATGTATGGCAAAAACCACAATATTGTAAAGTCATTAGCCTCCAATTAAAATAAATTTTTTTAAAAGAGTACAGCCTAACAGTTCTCATCATAAGGAAAAAAAATCTTCTTTTTTTTCTTACAGCTGTATGAGATCTGCGGTGGTAGGTGGTATAGTTGCTCTGTTGAGTCCAACTCTTTGCAACCCTATGGACTGTAGCCTGCAAGCTCCTCTGTCCACGGGATTCCCCAGGCAAGAATCCTGGAGTGGGTTGCCGTGCCCTCCCCTCCAGAGCACCTTTCCAACCGGGGGATCGAAGTCATGTCTCCTGCAGGCAGATGCGTGACAGACGGTGCCTCCAGGGAAGCCCGTGAGAAGATGGACGTCAGCTGAAACTATTGCGGTGATCCTGGCTCTCAGTTCATGGACGTCAGACCGTCATGCTGTCTGCCTCCAACCTGCATGGCGATGTCCCCAGAGACATCTCACTAAAACTGGGGCGGGGAGAGAACCAACTGACATCCTCTCAAATAAATTCACCACTAAGTTGTTTCTCCAAAGGGGAGAGAATCCACCTGACTGCAGAAGAGATCAGATCTTGAGGTCTTGACCGAAGGAACAAGGAGCTGAAAAGATTATGCTAACACAGGAAGAAGTCATTCAGAGGTACGGCTGCTTCTAAACGTCAGATGAGGGAAGAGAACCATTTGGGTGTTTTTCTTGATGCTGTTCACTTACACCCACTCTGGGCATCTGGAGCGCCCTCATTACACTGCCTTCATTTCATCCCTTTGTCGGGAAGATTCCCCTGGAGGTGGGCATGGCAACCCATCCCAGTATTCTTGCCTGGAGAATCCCAGGGACAGAGGAGCCTGGCAGGCTATAGTCCACGGGGCTGCAAAGAGTCCGACACGACCGAGCAACTAACATTTTCATTACGCTTCTGTGTAAAATCAGCATCGCTTTTGAATACTAGTAAGATTTGCTGTAAACCTCTTTTCACATCTCCAGCCAAAAGTTGGGTGTCTGCTTTCTAGAGTTTAAACCTCGCATCTTCAAAATCTCCAGCCAGCCATCACCACTAACGTTGACTCCTTGACATGTATAACAGAATGCAGTACATTTTTAACTACCCAGCATTAAAATTACAGTTTAATAAAAACAACCTATTCTGGCGTTACAAAGGTAAACAAAGAAATTACCATTTCAGAATGAGTAGTGACAGAGAAACTTCACATGAACTGCTTAGTGGTGTGTGGGTTCTTTTCAATTAGGGCAACACTTTACGATAAATTCCAAACTGTGATAAAAGCTGCCCAAATTTTGTATGAGATTTCTGTCGCTGCCATAACAAATCGCCACCAATGTTGCAGCTTCAAGGGGCAGCTACTGAGGCTCTTAGAGATCTGAAGGTCAGAGTTCCGCCAGGCTAAAGTTGAGAGGTGAGCAGGGCTTTCTGCAGGCTCAAGGGAGAAATCTTGTCTTTTCCAGCTTTGAGAAGCTGCTGAATCCCACGACTTCCGGCTCCGTCTTGTCCTCAAAGGCAGCGATGGCTGCTGTGCCTCTTCCTTGTTGCTTTGCTCTGGCCCTGCTCACCTTTTCTCTCTCCCTCATTCACAATTAACCGTCTCTGTGATCCCATATGAACCCACCCAGATAAGCCAGATTATATTCTCTGCATCTTAAAGTCAACAGCTAAGCAGGTATTAATTTTAGATGCAACCTCCTCCGCTTCGCACTCTAAGGTAATAGTAGTCAACATTTCCCGGGCTTAGGACTTGCCCTTCCCTCCACGTGCGGCCATGCATGCCTGCTAAGTGGCTTCCGATGTGTCCCCATGGACCCCATGGAGCCAGCCAGGCTCCTCTGTCTACAGGATTCTCTAGGCAAAAGCAATGGACTGAGTTGTCATTTCCTCCTCCAGGGACTTTTCACCACCCAGGGATCGAACCCCATGGCAGACGGGTCCTTTACCCCTGAGCCACCCGGGAAGCCCGCCCTTCTCTGGGGGAGCCACTCTCCTGCTTACAATAAGTGTGCGTCTCTGGAAATTAAGAATGGCTGTCTCTGTTGCCATGACAACATGGACAGCGTAACTGGTCCGTGACAGCAAGGCCTAACTACATTACTGGTCGTGAAGTCACATGGACGCACCAACTGATCAAAGCATCAGGACAAACCAAAAATCAATAAATAACCGAGTGCCAAAGTGGAATTCTGAATCCCAAACAGCTGGCGTCACCATACATCCATTTAATCAAAGGCACAGTTACGAATTTAGATATGCCCTGAAGGAAGCTCTTTGCAGGGACCAACCCCAGCGTGAAGCCACAATTTCCATGTGTTATGGCAGAAGTAGAGTTTCTTCATTTACGAAGAACCAGTCACTAAATATCTTACCTCCAGGTTCATTGTCAAATGGACACGAGTTATCTTCTTTCAACGCCCAGAACTCCTGACCCAACAGACTGCAATTTTCTGTTTCTGCAAACACACAGGCGTGTGGCTTCACTCACCAGCGAACATCTGTTATTTATATATTATAGGGAGATCAATTTTAGCTATTCCGCCCCTATTAGATTTCTGATTCTCCCGTCAAGATGGTATGAGATACGGCGTGCAACAGTGCTATAAAAATACCCCAGGAGTCACCAAGCAGCACCGCCTTTGTTCTTAAAGTTGGATTGCTTCTCTGTTAGGCAGCATTTTTCACATGTTTTTTTCTCCCCCCAAATTCCTATTGAATACCGAACCACAAAGAAATGGCCAAATTGCTTCTGGTTTCCATCCACACAATTGCACACTTATGGGTCTGCCATCAAGGAAGCTATTGACTTTTCTTTCTGGATGGTCTAATTGCGCCCTACCTCTCAAGGCTCAGACTGTAAAGGACCTGCCTTGCAACGTAGGACACTCTCGTTCGATCCCTGGGTTGGGAAGGTCCCTTGAAGAAGGGAATGGCAACCCACTCCAGTATTTCTGCCTGGAGAATCCCATGGACAGAGGAGCCTGGCGGGCTACAGTCCACGAGGTCGCAAAGGGACAGATATGTCTGAGGGACTAACAGTGTTTTTCACTTTCTCATAAGGAGGCATTCCCTTTGAAGCACATTCCTTATTTGGAAGGATAGCACTCTCAAGTTACCTGTTCATAAACACCAGCCTCTCAAATTTATTGTGAAAGCAGGTTTAATCCTTTACTCAGATTGCTTCCCTCTATCCTGCCTCCCCTTCCATGTTTTCATTCCTTCATGTTGACAGCTCATGATAAGAAAGTCCAGGACTTAGGTGGCTTTGAAAGGCGAACCTTTAATTCGCTTGGGATGGGGTCCTTGTTAACGCACCAAGGAGGTACTAGGAGCTGCGATGTGCAAGGACAGCCCAGGGCACGGCATGGAAGTAAGGCACTCGGTGTCACTTCTTGAACCCCATTCAGCCCTAGACTATGCAAGGTGACTGGCTCGTCTGTCTCCATAGCAACAAGGAGGCTGTCTCCATGCCAACCTCTGCTGATACGATGAAGCCCAACCCTTCCACATCTTTCCCTGGACGTCATCTATCATCTTCCTAACAGACGCCTGTGGCCTGGTTTCTCCTGAACAGCCCTCACACCACCTCCCTGCGTCCGCCCTGAGAAAGAATCACATGGTGGACACGATGCAATTCTGGATATCCCTGAGTAAAGTCATCGCTGTGGCCAAGCTCATAGTTGAGTCTCACAGAGAAACATCTCTCAAGGATTAAAAAGGGCAAAACAAAAAAAGGAAGACAAAGGTGTGCGTGAAAGTTACCAAGGACAAAGATGCATTTTGGTTTTCAAAGTAGACACGGATGGCTACTAAGATGCTTCTAAATTTTAAATTCTAGGAAGACTGCATTCTACCCTTTTCCTTCTCCTGGTACAAAAATAGCACATGTAAATAAGAAGTTTTAAAAATGGGTCTACACTGTATCTAGTGATCTGATTGGTCTGTATCGAACATTTTAATTCAAAGTCTTCACGAACAAGGAGACAGCCACGTCTGAATAGCGTGGGATTAAGTTTTAATGATATATAGAATGTGATGGCTTTCACAGACTTACTGCTGTGTTATCCAAGCAAAAAAAAAAAAAAAAGGGTCATTTTGTTCTAGCGAGAACATAATTTTTCTCATGGACCTAGCCCAACTTCATTCCAGCTGGCCTTTTGAAGTCTACACAAAGAAGGAGATACCCAAGTTTTACAAGCACTGGGTTTAGACGGAACATTATTGTTACCGAGACTTTCGCTGCTGAGTTATCCAAAAGGAAAGGGGGCACTGGGTCCCAGCAAGAACATTATTTTTCTGACATAGCTAGACCCTTCTGACGACACACATCTGCCGTTTGCCGGCAGTGCTACTGGAAGGAAACAGTGTCCAAGTTTACGGCAACAAGGTGGCCTCTCAACAATTAAATCCAATCGTTCAATGAACTGTCCCTCGCTTGTGGATTTAAAACAATCGGTGGTTCCTCTTAAGACTCAAAAGGAAAACTGCTAGCCTCTTAAGATATTAAAGCCAAAGGCACTATTCCTGATATGATTTCCAGTGGCTCCTGAAGGCCAACCACGTTAATTCTATTAGATTTCTTTAGATTCACCTTTCACAGGTGATCCCAGTGTAACCTACAAGACTATACGCTCGCACAGATTCTCATCTGCGAACAAAGATGACAGCAATCCTACAAAGGCAATGTCCGGAAAGAACTAAGTCCTTCATTACTGGACTGTCCAGCTGCGTAGATACACACTGCACAAAGTCACAAGTGATAACTGCACTGTGAGGATGAAAGATAATAACTGGGTCACAGAAATATGCACAGGATGTGATAAAAGGGTTTCGGGCCCACGGGGAGGCTGACCCAGGAGGTGCGCTCTGCCCGTACTCACCGTCCTCCGTGGGCACGTAGATGTTCAGGTAGAGACAGTCTTCATTCTGGTCCTGCACGTAGGTCATGAGGGTGTCCAGGTTGGCCGTGAACCACACCGGCAGCATGTCGTGCAGGAGCGACCTCTCGTCCAGGTGCTGGGGGCAGACGGCGGCGAACTGGGTGGCATTGCGGACCCCGGTCCACGAGGAGGGCGGCTCGGGGGGCTGGAAGCGCCTCTCCCCGGTGGGGGGCGAGGCGTAAGGGACCCCCAGGTACTGCTCCACGGGCCCCAGGATCTCATTGGGCAGCGGCGTTCTCAAGCCCCGGATCTTGCCGTAGTTGGTGCTGACCACCGGGTACTGGGCCTGGCTGTCGATGACCGTGAACTTGACCGCCAGGGCGGTGATCCACAGCAGGACGTTGGAGTTGACCATGACGCAGACGGGGGTGAAGGCCAGAGGAAGCCATAACAGTCCCTGGGGTCTCGACATGGCTCAC
>SJYC01012168.1:0-11700 GCA_006408675.1 Madoqua kirkii | reverse complement strand
GGGGGGGGGGGGGGGGGGGGGGGTGTCCGGGGGCAGAGACCCTGAGCGAAACAGGGCAGTCGGGGGCCCCTCGGGGAGACAGAGGGGCTTGCAAGGACCGAGAGCCGGGAGAGGCGAAGGGCTTCCTGCGGACCCACTCCCGATGAGGCATAGACAGAGCCCGAGGTCAGCGGCCAGCCCGGCGGTGGTCCTGACCGCCCATCGCAAGACCGCTGCGCTGCCTTAATCCTCGCACCGGATTCCCGCCGCTGCAGCTCCAAAGATGCCAGGCCCGTCCAGCACCTCCCAGCAACAGTGGTCCTTTACAAGATCGCCGACGCACAGCAGGCGGCCTGCAGGGAAAGGAAAACGCAGACGCATGATTGACGGATATCCAGCCTCACCGCTGGCATGTTTCGTCTTCCAGGAAATCCTACACGTCACTCTGGGAAATCCCTTTTCACCCATCAATCTAGCGCGTGGTCTCTCCAGGCTGTAGCCTCTAGCCAGTGCCCTGACGACTTCCACAGTGCTCCCCTACCGGAGAACACAATATCCCATCAGTGGTCCTTTACAAGATCGCCGACGCACAGCAGGCGGCCTGCAGGGAAAGGAAAACGCAGACGCATGATTGACGGATATCCAGCCTCACCGCTGGCATGTTTCGTCTTCCAGGAAATCCTACACGTCACTCCGGGAAATCCCTTTTCACCCATCAATCTAGCGCGTGGTCTCTCCAGGCCGTAGCCTCTAGCCAGTGCCCTGACGACTTCCACAGTGCTCCCCCACCAGAGAACAAAATATTCCAGGAACCCTCGAGACTTCGTTACATGAATCAACAGGTCAGCACAACATGTACTGAACGATACAGACAGCTATGGACATCTAATTTGATTCTTGGGCTTCCCCGTTGCTCAATGGGAAAGAACCCCCCTGCCACTGCAAGAGACGTGGGTTCCATCCCTGAGTTTGGAAGACTCCCCTGGAGGAGGGCATGGCAACCCACTCCAGGATTCTTGCCTGGATAATCCCATGGACAGGAGCCTGGCGGGCTACAGTTCATACAGTCACACAAGTTCCTAAGTGCAGCAACTAAACAAGTACAATTTCATTATTGATATCAGCCCGTCAATGGACAGGCACAACCTAAACACTGTTTCTGGGATGTTTAAAAAAACAGTTCAGTTCAGTTCAGTCACTCAGTCGTGTCGTACTCTTTGCAACCCCATGAATCGAAGCACGCCAGGCCTCCCTGTCCATCACTCAGCCTCAAGTCCATCGAGTCCGTGATGCCATCCAGCCATCTCATCCTCGGTCGTCCCCTTCTCCTCCTGCCCCCAATCCCTCCCAGCATCAGAATCTTCTCCAATGAGTCAACTCTTTGGATGAGGTGGCCAAAGTACTGGAGTTTCAGCTTTAGCATCAGTCCTTCCAAAGAGCACCTAGGACTTATCGTCTTCAGAATGCACTGGTTGGATCTCCTTGCAGTTCAAGGGACTCTCAAGAGTCTTCTCCAACACCACAGTTCAAAAGCATCAATTCTTTGGTTATTTTTATAAAATAGATAAACAAGAACCTACTGTACAGCATAGGGAACTGTGCCCAATATTTTATAACAAGCTACATGGGAAAAGAAACACTCAACATCATATATAGCTGAATCAACACTGAAAACCAACTATACTTCAATTAAAACAGTAAATATTAAAAATAACCCGTCACTATGCCCTAAGATATTATGAGTGGAACTCTGAAAGTCTTCTAAGATATGGAAAACAGATCGGCTTTGTGCCATGTAGACATTTATCAGCCAATACCAAGAGTATGCAAAGTCGCTTCAGTCTTGTCCGACTCTTTGCAAGGCTATGAACTGTAGCTCACCAAGCTCCTCTGCCCATGGAGTTCTGCAGGCAAAAACACTGGAGTGGGTTGCCATTTTGACAGAGGAGCCTGGAGGGCTACCATCCATAGGGTCGCAAAGAGTCGGAACACGAGTAAAACGACTAAGCAGGCATGCAGACAATGAACACTTATCAGTCTTGGGCGGCTCAGTAGCGCACATCTGGGCTCCAGGCATTGTTGCCCTGAACCTTAGCTTCCTTGGAAGAGACTGAAGAACATGCTAGGTACATCTCCAGGATCATCAAGAAGTCATGTAGCCTTTGTCATATTAAGCCACCATGCATAATTAAGAGTGTTGGCACAGCGATCCTGATTTTCATGTCAAATACCGCCTGCCTTCCAGAGGAAACCCTGCAGCCTCTATAAGAAGCTTATGATACATCTAAGCTATCTACCGGTGGAGTTTGGGAGGAGTCCACTTCCCAAGAGTGACATCCTTGGGAATGAATTCCTTGGAGGTCCAGGGATCAGGTCTCCATGCTCTCACTGCCAAGGACAGGAGTTCAGTCCCTGATTGGGGAACTAAAGATCTGGCAAGCCACTTGCTTCCCTGCCCCCTCCCCTAAAAAAAAAAAAAAAAAACAACCCTGACCATTTCTGTGCATCTCGGTGTGGATCCCACAACTCTCAATAGATAAGGGATGTATGACATTCATCAGAATGTCACACGCGAGCATTACAATTAATGCATTAGAGACAGAAAATATTTCAAGTGATGATACAAGGATGCTACTTTTAAAAAGTTAACATTTTCTATTGAAGTGTATAGTTGATTACAGGCTTCCCAGGCGGCTCAGCGGTAAAGAATCTGCCTCCAATGCAGGAGACTTGGGTCCGAGTGCTGCATTGAGAAGACCCCCCCGGAGGAGGGCATAGCAACCCACTCCAGTATTCCTGCCTGGAGAATCCCATGGACAGAGGAGCCTGGTGGACTAGGGATCATGGGGTCGCAAGAGCTGGACGCGACTTAAGTGACTCAACAATATAGTTGATTATACTGTTGATTATAGTTGATTATATTACAGTTGATTATACTGTTATTTTCGGCCGTACAACAAAGTGATTCGGTTATACCTTCACGTGCTTTAATAATCCTTTTCATGACAGTTAGCATAGAATACTGGATACAGGTCTCTGTGCTATACAGGAGGATCCTACTGTCTCCCCATTCTGTACATAAAAGCTCACATCTGCTAACCCTAACTTCCAACTCCATCCTTCCCTCAGCCTCCCCACGGCTGGCAACCACCAGTCTTTTCTCCATCAGCTGCTCAGTCGCCCAGTCGTGTCCAATTCTTTGCAACCCCCCCACCACGGGCTGTAGCTCCCCAGGCTCCTCTGTCCATGGGATTCTCCAGACAATACTGGAGTGGGTGGCCATTTCCTTCTCCAACTCTCCATCAGACCCTACCTTTAAACATACAGCATTCTGCAACCCAGAATAGGACGAATGTGTTTCTAAGGACACGGTGGGTTACTCCAGAGTCTTTCTGGACCAGAATGTAATTACGCATTTCATTTCAGGGAACGGGGCTGAGCAAAATATGTCAAACAGATCATTTACTTTTTAATGAAACGTAGCTGAGCCAGATCTGTCCATCGGGGAGCTAGAATACCCCTGGGGGAAACTCCACCATCCATGACAGCCCAGGCCGAGCTAATCAGAGCTGAATGAAAACACACGGAGACGCCGGGTGGTAACATCAACAGGGAAAACCCCGCATCGCACCCAACAGCTGATGGCTGTGTCTGCGTCTATCTTTGCACTGGAGACAACATTTGGATGCCTGCCTCGCGGTGATACAACTGCTGGATAATTCAGGGACAGACAAGAACGGAGCAGAGGGGTCGAGTTGCTCGGGCTTTCGGATCCTGAAAGTCCTTTCTGGTTTAGAAGCAGCATCAGCAGGGCCTTCTCAACCCTGCCTCGCGGTCATAGGAGGTGTCAGGCATATCCGATTCTGATAGACTTATGTGGCCAAATGCTACCTCTCTGTGAGCTGGGAGATGTGACTCAATCTCCCTGAGCTTTTACGTGGATGGTGTGTCGTGGCTTGGTGGGGCTGGGGTGAGCCACAGGTGAGCAAAGGGTAGGGGTTTAGAAAACGTCCCCTCAATATCAGGAGATGCTGGTGTATAGTTGCTTTAGAGTGTTCCATTACTTTCTGCTCTATAGCAAAGTCAATCAGCTATACGTGCAGACATATCCCCTCTTATCTGCATTTCCTTCCTGTTTAGATCAACACAGAGCCTTGACTAGAGCTCCTTGTGCAGGACAATAGATTCTTATTGAAAAGTGAAAGTGTTCGTCGCTTGATTGTGTCCGACTCCTTGCGACCCCAAGGACTGTAGCCCATCAGGCTCCTCTGTGCAAAGGATTCTCCAGGCCAGAATACTGCAGTGGGTAGCCTTTCCTTTCTCCAGGGAATCTTCCCAACCCAGAGATTGAACCCAGGTGTCCTGCAATTACAGGAAGATTCTTTTACTATCTGAGCTGTGGCTCAGATGGAAAAGCATCCGTCTACAATGCAGGAGACCCAGGTTCGAGCCCTGGGTTGGGAAGATCTCCTGGAGAAGAAAATGGCAATCCACTCCAGTACTATTGCCTGGAGAATCCCATGGACAGAGGAGCCTGGCAGGCTACAGTCTATGGGGTCTCAAAGAGTTGGACATGACTGAGCAACTTCAGTTCAGTTCAGGGAAGCCCAGCAATACTGGAGCTGGTAGCCTATCCCTTCTCCAGGGGAACTTCCCGACCCAGGGATCGAACCTGGGTCTCCTGCGTTAGAGGCAGATTCTTTACTATCTGAGCCACCACGGAAGCCCAGGTTCTCATTAGTTATCCACTTTATACATACTATCAATAGTGTATGTACGTCAATCTCAACCTCGCAGTTTGCTCTACCCTCTCTTTCCACCTTGGTATCCATACATCTGTTCTCTGCAACTGTGTCCCTATTTCTTCCTTGCAAGTGATCTGTACCATTTTGTGGCATTTCACATATGCGTGTTAATAGGCAGTATTTTTATGTCTTCCTGACTTGACATGCGGGGAGTTTGTACCCACAGCTGCTCAAAAGGCTCCTGAACACAGACATAAAATGCACTGAAGTCAGCCCCCTGTTGGCAAGAAGCATGGAGAGAGGCAGAGCAAGTCGTCTCAATTGTCTGATCCTCGTTTCACTTACTTGCTTCTAATCCTTTCGGGGAGTAACTGAGTTAGCGTCCACAAGGCACCACGCTGTCCCTGGAAGGCAGCATTTCATACAAGTACCATTTACTTGATGCTTTCAAACTGTCCTGCTGGAGAAGACTCTTGAGAGTCCCTTGGACTGCAAGGAGATCCAACTAAAGGAAATCAGCCCTGAATATTCACTGGAAGGGCTGAGGCTGAGGCTGAAGCTCCAATACTCTGGCCACCTGATGCAAAGAGTCTACTCACTGGAAAAGACCCTGATGCTGCTGGGAAAGATTAAATGTAAGAGGAGAAGGGGGCGGCAGAGGATGAGATGGTCGGATGGCATCACTGACTCGACAGACATGAGTGTGAGCAAACTCCAGCAGATGGTGAAGGGCAGGGAAGCCTGGTGTGCTGCAGTCCATGGGGCTGCAAAGAGCTGAACACGACGGAGCAACTGAATAACACAAGAGGCACTCAGGCAGGGGTTCGTCCCAGGACTTACAAGGTGTGCGCCTTGAGGAAGTATGGTCCACTCCATCACTCCTCTAGCTCCACACAGGAGAACACAGCTATGTGGCACGTTCTCTTTCACGCTTGAGTCCTGTGCTCAAGCCTACCTCCCCACAAGGAGCAGGGGGCCACCGAGACACCACGAGCCAGCAGGACACCGGAGGAGGAGCCTGGTGGTGGCGTGGCGTGGCGTGGGGTGCTACCAGCATACTCATGACGTCCAGGCTAGGCAGTCACAATAACCATTCTGAGCAACGTAGGTCACCATGATCTAGAATCTGTCAATTTGCAAAAATGGCGTACCGTCAACCTCCAGCACTCTCTCAGAGGCCACACTGGTAACACTTCGGACCCCACTGTTCTTCAAGTTGCCAAATATTTGAAGGTGACTCACACACAGATGCCCACAAACATTTCTCTGGCACCACTGCTAATGTTCAGCTCTTCCCATCAGGTGACCAGAGTACTGGAGCTTCAGCTTCAGCGTCAGTCCTTCCAGTGAATAGTCAGGGTTGATTTCCTTTACGATGGACCGGTTCCATCTCCCTGCCATCCAAGGGAGTCTCAGTGTTGCTGGTCTACACTCACTAGATTTAGCAATCCAGCTTTCAAAATCAAGATTGTCTCCAGACACTGCTAAGTGACCCCCAGGGAGCAAAAGCATCTCAAGTTAAGAACTGCTGGTGTATATCATCAAATTTATGAACTACGGCAGTCATCTAAATGACTAAGCATCTGTAGGTACGGCTGAGAATTATCAGTGGAACCAGATATATATGTTTGTGTATGTATATATATAAATGTACGACACTCAAACACTTGGCAACCTTAAATGTTTTAATATTACAGACAACAAAGATTTTTTTTAATAAACCTTTTAAATGGGCATCTTCCTCATCACTTAAAAATCACAATAAATGTGTGTGTGTGTGTGTGTATGTGTGTGTGTGTGTGTGTGTGTGTGTGTGTGTGTGTATGTGTGTACACAGTCAGTCGTGTCTGACTCTTTGCCACCCCATGGACTGTAGACCGCCAGGCTCCTCTGTCCATGGGCTTTCCCAGGCAAGAATACTGGAGCACATTGCCATTTCCTCCTCCACAGAGGAAATTTAACCAACCAACACATTTGAGTGAAGTGAAGTCTATCAGTCGTGTCTGCCTCTTTGCCACCCTGTGGACTATAGCCCACCAGGCTCCTTGGTCCATGGGATTTTCCAGGCAAGAGTACTGGAGTGGATTGCCATTTCCTTCTCCAAGGGATCTTCCCAACCCAGGGATTAAATCCAGGTCTCCTGCGTTGCAGACAGACGCTTTACCCTCGGAGCCAGAGATGCCTTTCAAATACATTTGAAGACAAAAAAAAAAGACTTCTCATGTAAATTTCACACTGAAAATAATTTCACAGGGAGTGGAACATTCCAGCTACACATAATATATATGTATACTCAGTAAATGTTAATAGTACACATATTTATATATGTTTTCTCTATAAGAGGTATTTACATAGCTTTCAAATGTGTCCAAAATAAAAACAAAGTGCTACACAAAAGAAATTCCTGAAAAAATATTTTCATGAAAAAAGTTAAAAACCTACCTTTACTGCATACATGAAACTGAGGAGTTGGGAGGGATCTTAACAGCCTATCTTCTCTGCAAGAGTTGCACAAAGAGTAATACCGCTGAGTGGCATTTCAACGTGCTTTATAACTTGATTGGGTATTTTTTAAGAACATTGATCTTTCTTTTCTGTTTTTTTATTTCAGTTCAGTTCAGTCACTCAGTCATGTCCGACTGTTTGCGACGCCATGGACTCCAGCACGCCGGGCCTCCCTGTCCATCACCAACTCCCAGAGTCCACCCAAACCTATGCCCATTGAGTGGGTGATGCCATCCAACCATCTCATCCTCTGTCATCCCCTTCTCCTCCCGCCTTCAATCTTTCCCAGCAGCAGGGTCTTTTCCAATGAGTCGGCTCTTCGCATCAGGTGGCCAAGGTATTGCAGCTTCAGCATCAGTCCTTCCAGTGAATATTCAGGACTGATTTCCTTGAGGATGAACTGGTTGGATCTCCTTGCAGTCCGAGGAATTCTCAAGAGTCTTCTCCAACGCCACAGTTCAAAAGCATCCATTCTTCAGTGCTCAGCTTTCTTTATAGTCCAACTCTCACATCCATACACGACATAAAACACATAATTAGACTTATTCATATGTTTATCCATTTTTGGCTGTGCTGGGTCTTCGTGGCCTCGCACAGGCTGTCTCTGGCTTTGCTGAGCAGAGACCACTCTCACTGGGGAGCAGAGGCTCTCGCATGGATGGGCCCAGTGGTTGCAACTTTCGGGCTTTAGCGCTTGGGCTCAACAGTCGTGTCCCCTGGGGGTAGCTGCCCCATAGCGTGTGGGATCTTCCCAGATCACGGATCCAACCTGCGTCTCCTGCACTGGCAGGGGGACTCCCAACCTCTGGATGATCAGGGAGACCCTTAACTGGGTATTTGTGAAAGATTTCTGTAGGACCCACACTCTATCTGAGGTTGTCGTTAAGGCAAGGCTCCAACCAACTCAGGCCTCTCGATCTGGAATTGCAATGCATTTCCTCCCAAAGTGAACGTCACTCTGACTGATACTGGATTAATTTTAAAACGCATATATTTAATTTAAGGGCGGCAGTGGTTTAGTCACTCAGTCGTGTCTGAGTCTTTGCGACCCCATGGCCTGTAGCCCGCCAGGCTCCTTTGTCCATGCGACTCTCCAGGCCAGAATACTGGAATGGGTTGCCATTTCCTTCTCCAGGAGATCTTCCCGACCCAGGGATCGAACGCGGGTCTCCTGCATTTGCAGGCAGACGCTTTGCCGACTGAGCTATGAGAGAAGCCTTAATTTCGGGGAGGCCTGGTCAAATTTACCTTGGTGTTTTGGCCTTTCAAGGAGTAAAATCATGTGTCCGGGTGTTCACAGCCTCACAACTCTGTGGTCATGAAATACAATACATGTTAGAACTTTGAAGATGCATCTCCCAGAAAAAAAGGGGGGAAAAAATGAGCGAATTAATGAGGTTAGAAACAGCCCTCCTCTGGGGTTACTCTCAGCTCCCAGGAACGTCTGGGATTTGCTTTCTGCTGCCGGGAGGCTGCCAACCAGCAGGGGCACTTGGAAGACGCACTTTCATCTCGCACCGTGAAGCAACAGGAAAAGAAGACCAGCAGATCCCGGTCCCTGTCCCAATGAAGGAGCCTGTACAAGAGTCCCGGGCTAGAAAGTCTGCAGCAGCCTTCCTCACACTGCAGAGCCTGTACATCTCCCAAGATCTGGTATTTTGTCTTAAGATTCTGGGGCAGACACCCCAGTGTTTCATGGTACCCAAGTGGATTTGATCCCTGGGTCGGGAAGGTCTCTTAGAGAGGGGACTAGCAACCCACTTCAGTGTTCTTGTCTGGAGAATCCGCATGGCCACAGGAGCCTGGCGGGCTGCAGTCCACGGGGTCCCAAAGAGTTGGACACGACTGAGTGACTCACGCTAGCACACTTTTACTTTTTCGGGTGATATGTGGTTCATCTCTTACCTTAGAACACATATCTCTGTCGTGAGATAGCCCAGCACACCAATTACGAATACCTACAACCTCCACACCTCTCACTGGCTTACAACACACACACACACTCTCACTGGCTTACAACACACACACACACTCTCACTGGCTTACAACACACACACACTCTCACTGGCTTACAACACACACACACACACACACACACACACACACACACTCATCCAATCCTTATTTAAGACTTACTCCATGCCAGTACTCAGCCAATTAGTATATTTTTGTGCTTCCTTAAAAAAAAAAAATTTTCCTGGCTTTGATTTTAGCTCCCAGATGAACAAGAGTACAATTCTATCTTTTGACAAACCTTACAGTTCTTGGTACACCCATCCATGTGGTTGCACTTCTGAAAAGCAAAGCTCATCAAAATCCACGCTTTTGAACCATGAGGCTTACATGTAAATAATCAAAGAGCAAAGATGCCCGAGGAACTCCCTTCAAGCTGGATTGGCGCCCAGTGAGGGACTCCAAATTGTCACCTCCATCACCGTTTCCATTCTTGTGCTGAAGTTTAACGGGTCAGGAACACATCTGGGGAACGGCCGTAGGAAGTGGACTTGGCAACGAGAGACAGAGCTCAGAACAAACTCAGAATAAACCACCTATGAGTCTAACGGCTCATAGGTGGTCCACTCAAGACTGACTGGATACCTGAGCCCTGAGGATGGATCTGGACTAACCCATAATAGACACATGACCCCTTATATCCGCTGCAGCAACATTCACAGCAGCCAAGTCACAGAAGCACTCTAAATGTCCACCAACAGATGAATGGATAATTACGGGGTACAGTGGAATATGACTCAGCCATAAAAAAGAGGGGAATAATGCCCTCTGCAGCAACACAGATGGAGAGACTGTCATATTAAGTGAAGTAAGGGAAACGAAAAGACAAATGTCCTATCACTTATACACGGATCTTAAAAAAAAAAAAAGATACAAGTGAATTTACACACAAAAGAGAAACAGACCCACACAGACAGGAAACAAACTTGTTACCGGTTACCGAAAGGGAAACACTAAGGGGAGGGGGAGATAAATGATGAGCTTGGCGTTAACGCATGCACGCTACTGCATACTAACTGAACTACAAGGAGGCATTGTGTAGCAAAGGAAATGACAATCAGTGTTTTGTAATGACATATAAGGGGAAAGAGCCTGAAACAGATTCTTGGACATATGTATGTACACGTATAACAGAATCACTTTGCAGTACACTTGAAACTAACCCAACAGTGTATGTCCACTACATCCCAACAAAAAATAAAGTTTCAAAGGAATCTGTCCATCCTTCAGGAAGCCGTTTTACATATATGCAGTGAGGCATTTACCAGCTATAAGGAAAAAAGGACGCATCTGAGTCAGTTGTGACGAGGTGGATGAAGCTGGAGCCTCGTATACAGAGTGAAGTAAGTCAGAAAGGAAAACACCAGTACAGCATATTATATGGAATGTAGAAAGACGGTAAGGATGATACTATATGAGAGACAGCGAAAGAGACACAGATGGAGAGAACTGACTGTTGGACTATGTGAAGAAGGGGAGGGTGGGATGATCTGCGAGAATAGCATTGAAATATGCATATTACCATATGTGAAATGGATCACCAGTCCAGGTTCGATGCATGAGACAGGGTGCTCAGGGCCGGTGCACTGGGATGACCCAGAGGGATGGGATGGGGAGGGAGGTGGGAGCAGGGTTCAGGACGGAGAACACAGGTACACCCATGGCAGATTCATGTCAGCGTATGGTAAAACTGACTATAATATTGTAAAGTAATTAGCCTCTAATTAAATAAATAGATTTTTTAAATCCATCCATCTTATTAATCTCTGTAGCCCTAGGACAAACAAAAGTCTTCAATATTTAACAGAAAATTTAATAAACACATGTTTAAATTTTTTTTTGGAGCAGGGTTCAGGACGGAGAACACAGGTACACCCATGGCAGATTCATGTCAGCGTATGGTAAAACTGACTATAATATTGTAAAGTAATTAGCCTCTAATTAAATAAATAGATTTTTTAAATCCATCCATCTTATTAATCTCTGTAGCCCTAGGACAAACAAAAGTCTTCAATATTTAACAGAAAATTTAATAAACACATGTTTAAATTTTTTTTAATGATTACATGTTACCAAACACGATTTCCAAATATAAATCAAGTTACTTGCAAATATCTCCAGGGTTTGTGTGGAGCTCTCTCATCAGACTCACTCACAGAACATCCTGGTCAAAGTGTCAGCCCTTCAGGACATCTTGTCTCTGAAAAAATTCCCATTTCTGTGCTCTTCAAATAGCCTTCATGATTTTTGTTCCACACTGCAGTAACTAGGACCCTCCTTTTTCTAAATATTTAGATAAATTCAGGACTTCCCTGGGTGGCTCAGATGGTAAATTGTCTGCCTGCAATGCGGGAGACCCAGCTTCCATCCCTGGTGGGGAAGATCCCCTGGAGAGGAGAGAATGGCAACTCACTCCAGTCCTCTTGTCTGGAAAATCCCATGGACAGAGGAGCCTGGT
>SJYC01012166.1:0-10608 GCA_006408675.1 Madoqua kirkii | reverse complement strand
AAGGAGCTTCAAATACTGAAGGAGGGCAGGGTGATCATGTCCTGTCTCTTATACACATCTCAATGTCAATAAGGCGGAAATAGATGTTTTTCTGGAACTCTCTTGTTTTTTTCCATGATCCAGCAGATGTTGGCAATTTGATCTCTGGTTCCTCTGCCTTTTATAAAACCAGCTTCAGCATCTGGAAGTTCATAGTTCACATGTTGCTGAAGCCTGGCTTGGAGAAGTTTGAGCATTACTTTACTAGCGTGTGAGATGAGTGCAGTTGTGCGGTAGTTTGAGCATTCTTTAGCATTGCCTTTCTTTGGGATGGGAATGAAAATGAACCTTTTCCAGTCCTGTGGCCACTGCTGAGTTTTCCAAATTTGCTGGCATATTGAGTGCAGCACTTTCACAGCATCATCTTTCAGGATTTGAAAGAGCTCAATTGGAATTCCATCACCTCCACTAGCTTTGTACATAGTGAGGTTTCCTAAGGCCCACTCAACTTCACATTCCAGGATGTCTGGCTCTAGGTGAGTGATCACACCATCGTGGTTATCTGGGTCATAAAGATCGTTTTTGTACAGTTCTTCCATGTGTTCTTGCCACCTCCTAATATCTTGTGCTTCTGCTAGGTCCATACCATTTCTGTCTTTTATTGAGCCCATCTTTGCATGAAATATTCCCCTGGTATCTCTAATTTTCTTGAAGAGATCTCCAGTCTTTCCCATTCTATTGTTTGCCTCTATTTCTTTGCATTGATTGCTGAGGAAGGCTTTCTTGTCTCTCCTTGCTATTCTTTGGAACTCTGCATTCAGATGCTTATATCTTTCCTTTTCTCTTTTGCTTTTCACTTCTCTTCTTTTCACAGCTATTTCTAAGGCCTCTCCAGACAGCCATTTTGCTTTTTTGCATTTCTTTTCCATGGGGATGGTCTTGATCCCTTTCTCCTGTACACTGTCACAAACCTCATTCCATAGTTCATCTGGCACTCTGTCTATCAGATCTAGGCACTTAAATCTATTTCTCACTTCCACTGTATAATCATAAGGGATTTGATTTAGGTCATACCTGAATGGTCTACTGGTTTTCCCGACTTCTTCAATTTCAGTCCCAATTTGGCAATAAGGAGTGTATGATCTGAGCCACAGTCAGCTCAGTCATGTTCAATTCTTTGTGACCCCATGGACGATAGCTCCCAGGCTCTTTGTCCATGGGATTCTCCAGATAAGAATATTGGAGTGGGTTGCCCTTTCCTTCTCCAGGGGAACTTCCCGACCCAGGGATGGAACCTGAGTCTCCTGCACTGCAGGCACATTCTTTACCATCTCAGCCACCCCAACGCTCACTTCCGCTTACCTGGATGTTAACGTACGTACATTTAGTCCACGACACGTCCCCTAGGGAAGTGAGCTAACTGTAATTACTTATTAAGGTGCGAGTGAGTGGTTCCACTGTGAAACTCACTTTGATCAATAGGAAGAGACATCCATCAAACTTCCATCTGAAGACAGTCTGTATTCCAGAAGATGAGGTCGAGCCTAGATATAAATTATTACAGTTGAGCAAATGCTTGGTCTGCTTCCTCCCGTTCCTTCCTCCTGTGGGACCCTGGGCTCCTGCAGGCTGCAATTTCGGATGGCGCGTCCAAGAGATGTGTGTGAATATCTTAGATACGGAGACAGAGCTGAGTCCAAGGGGTTCGGTCACGCGGTACCAGAGGAGTGAAGGGCTGCATTTTGAGCGTGTGAATACAAGCCTACAAGGGCTTATGGGCAGCAGAAAGGATCAAGGAATGCACGTTATGTCAGAGTTAATTCCTCCGGGTTGACATTCATTGCCAGACGATGAGCAATTGAAGGTCAAAGACCACAGACGATTAATACTGCTTCTGGGGAAACAGGAGGTCCTCAGCAAAGGTTATTCCATGGAAAGGAAGAGACGAGACGCAGAAAGGACCCGGATGAGGAAGGCCAGGTCAGTCAAAAAGTACCCGGATGAGGAAGGCCAGGTCAGCGTTCAAGCGTCTCTCCTTAGCTCGGTCTCCTCTGCGTAGCGCTAAACCTCTTCCTTTCCGTCAGTTCCATTCATACTCCAGACATAAACCTCCTTTGAGTTCCATGGTTCAATCTCTATCCTTTTTATTATTATTATCATTAATTTTTACAGTCGTTATTAATTTTGTTACCATATTGCTTCTCTTTTATGAATCTGGTCTTTTGTCCATGAGGCATACGGGATCCTCACTCCCCGACCAGGGATCGAACCTTCAGCCCTCAGCCCCCGCATTGGAAGGTGAAGTCTTAACCACTCAACCACAGGGAAGTCCCAGCCTCTATGCTTCCTGCCTGCAGAAATTTCATGCTAAAGAGCGCCTCTAGCGTTTACCCTTTGACACAGGAAATCAACAGTGCTAGAGTCTTTGGCAGTTCACAGATTTCAGCCAGTCTCCATGGAATCTAACGTTAAAAACTGAGGTTGCTTTGAAATAAAGCAGTGTGTACACGTCCCTGCCAAAGACTCTAACCATATAGTCCAATAGAAGATAGTATATATATAGTTAGCACTGGTCTGCATTGTTGAAGAGCAGAAACCAACACACGGAGAAGCAATTAATCTTTCCATTAATAAGAAACGTGGAAAAAAACAAACCATCACCTAAGGCTCAGATCTGGTTTTGAGGACCTACTGGTGTGACCTCTGCAAGCGAAGCAACAAGTACCACATGCCAAGCACTCATTTTTTTTTTCCTGCTTGCTTTATCTCATAAAAAAAGAATAAAATTTTGCCTCCTGCAGCAACACAGATGGACCTAGAAATTATCAAACGAAGTGAAGTAAGTCAGAAAGAGAAGGACAAGTATCATACAATTATCACATCTACGTGGAATCTATTAACAAAAAACAGTGATACAAATGAACCTATTTACAAAACCGAGATTGAGTCACGGGTGTAGAAAACAAATGTATGGCTACCAGGGAGACCCAGGGGAGGGATCAACTGGAAGATCGAAATGACATATACACGTTACTGTTTATAAAACAGGAAAGAACAAAGGCCTACTGCAGAGCACAGGGAATGGTACTCAGTACTCCACAATGCCGTGGATGGGAAAAGAAGCTAAGCAAATGTGGGCATCAGTTCAGTTCAGGTCAGTCGCTCAGTCGTGTCCGACTCTTTGTGACCCTACGGACTGCAGCCTGCCAGGCCTCCCTGTCCATCACCAACTCCCGGAGTTCACTCAGACTCAGGTCCATCGAGTCGGTGATGCCATCCAGCCACCTCATCCTCTGTTGTCCCCTTCTCCTCCTGCCCCCAATCCCTCCCAGCATCAGAGTCTTTTCCAGTGAGTCAACTCTTCGCATGAGGTGGCCAAAGTACTGGAGGTATAACTGACTCACTGTGTCTTAAACCTGAAATGAACACAGTATTGTAAATCAAGTATACTCCAGTTAAGAAAAGGAAAAATGCCGCTGAATGCTGGGTACCCAGACGGAGTCTCCACTCACTGAAGTCGTGAAGAAGCAATGCAGGAGAAACAGAACTGACCAGGGCGTTTATAAAGCCACTGCCTTCGGGCGTGTTGCCCACCTGTTTCCCGTGATCTGTGTCTGAGACAAGAGACGCAGAAACCCTCAATGTTATAGATGCTCCGCAGTGTTTAATGGCGAAATCCTGAAACCCTAAAGATAATGCTATCCTTTCTGACATGTGAAAGTGAAGTCGCTCGCTCAGTCATGTCCGACTCTTTGCAACCCCATGGACTGTAGCCCACCAGGCTCCTCCGTCCATGGGAGTTTACAGGCAATAATACTGGAGTGGGTTACCATTTCCTTCTCCAGGGGATCTTCTCGACCCAGGGATCGAACCCGGGTCTCCCGCACTGGAGGCAGGCGCTTTAACCTCTGAGCCACCAGGGAAGCCCTCTGGCATCTCCCTTGTCGAAACTCAAAACTTTCCTTTGTTATATATGGATCAGATGGCAAAGAATCTGCCTGCAAGGCAGGAGACCTGGGTTCGATCCCTGGGTGGCGAAGATCCCCTGGAGGAGGGCATGGCAACCCACTCCAGTATTCTTGCCAGAACAATTCCACAGACAGAGGAGCCCAGCAGGCCATAGTTCAAAGGGTCGCAGAGTCGGACACAACTGAGCAACTAACACTTTCAGACTTTTCACACACACACACACACACACACACACAAATATATGGAAAGATTTCTTTCTACCCTTCACCTCCTTCAGCACAGAGCAGGATATAAAAAGGTGATTTTTCCTTTGCACGACAATCATCAGATGTCACAGCTTTTTTTTTTTTTTGCAATGAATGCTTTCTTTGGTTATTTTCAGACCTCCTATTAAGAGCTATTCTTTCCTTCTGGCCTATTCCTCTTAACCCAATTACACCCAATTAAATCCTCTGCCTTGACGGTTCTATTTCCCCCACCGCAATTATCCATTAGGCACATCTCTGTTCCTGCGTGTTCTTTCCTACTGGCCCACACTCCCAGTGTTATCACTCAGAAGGCGTGAGACACACGCAGATAAAACCTTCACGTTAGGTTTTCACCTGGCAGACTCCCGGCCAAGTGGGAATTCACCAGCACGACGCTGCCATTTTAAGACTGACTTCCAAAGGAGCTTCAAATACTGGAGGAGGGCAGGGTGATCATGTCCAGGAGGTTTTAAAACAGCCACATACAAAACAACTTGCCTCTGCTGAGAATGTCTTTGAATTAACTAGGTCGTTAGGAAAACACAATTTATGACAGTCCAGATAACCGCCTTCTGCAGATAAAACCTTCACGTTAGGTTTTCACCTGGCAGACTCCCTGCCAAGTGGGAATTCACCAGCACGACGCTGCCATTTTAAGACTGATTTCCAAAGGAGCTTCAAATACTGAAGGAGGGCAGGGTGATCATGTCCAGGAGGTTTTAAAACAGTCACATACAAAACAACTTGCCTCTGTTGAGAATGTCTTTGAATTAATTAGGTCGTTAGGAAAACACACTGAATTTATGACAGTCCAGATAACCGCCTTTCACATGTATTTATAAACTCCACTTGTCTGTGTCTATAGGGAGGGGGCGGAATTGCTTATCCAAGACTTTTACAGATGAGCTGCAAATAAGTGTCTCTCCAAAGAGACCTGGGTTCGATTCCTGGGTTGGGAAGATCCCCTGGAGAAGGAAATGGCAACGCACTCCAGTATTCTTGCCTGGAA
Organism: Madoqua kirkii; assembly: GCA_006408675.1. Taxonomy (NCBI): domain Eukaryota; kingdom Metazoa; phylum Chordata; class Mammalia; order Artiodactyla; family Bovidae; genus Madoqua; species Madoqua kirkii. Next base: position 5,403 of record SJYC01012166.1, on the reverse strand, counting down.
AATCCCACGGACAGAGGGGTCTGGTCAGCTATACGTCTTTGGGTTAGAAAGACTCAGACAGGACTGGGTGACTAACACGTCCCTTCACTTTATTAGAGGTACTTCCGTGGTGGCTTAGACGGTAAAGAATCTGCCTGCAATTTAAGAGACCTGGGTTTGATCCCTGGGTTGGGAAGATCCCCTGGAGAAGGGAAAGGCTATCCACACTTCAGTATCCTGGCCTGGAGAATTCCATGGGTGCATGGAGTCACAAAGAGTCAGACACGACTGAGAGACTTTCACTTTTACCTTCTTTCAAGGAGACCCATTTAGATGCTGGATTTTACTTCCCAAATGAACAGCTTTTAAAAATATACTCAATATTCCACTGTGGGTATGCACCACAGATTTTTGATCCATTCATGTTGATGGACTTCTAGGCTGCAGAATATTAGCCATAAAGAGGGAACAAAATTGAGTCTGTTTTGGTGAAGTGGAGAAATGCAGAGTCTGTCATCAAGAGGAAATGAAAGTGAAAAAGCAAAAAACAAGTATCAAATATTAAAGCATATATATGGAAGATAGAAAGATGGTCCTGATGAACCTACTTGCAGGGCAGGAATACGGGTGCAGACACAGAAAACAGACTCGTGGACACAGCGGGGGAAGGAGAGGGCGGGGCGAACTGAGACCGCAGCACTGACTCCTATACACCACCGCATGTGAAACAGACCGCTCGGAAGCTGCTGCATAACACAGCGAGTGCAGCTCGGCATTGCGATGACCTGGGTATTGAGTCTGTTTTGGTGAAGTGGAGAAATGCAGAGTCTGTCATCAAGAGGAAATGAAAGAGAAAAAGCAAAAAACAAGTATCAAATATTAAAGCATATATATAGAATATAGAAAGATGGTCCTGATGAACCTATTTGCAGGGCAAGAATACGGGTACAGACACAGAAAACAGACTTGTGGACACAGCATGGGAAGGAGAGGGTGGGGCAAACTGACTTCTATACACCGCCGCGTGTGAAACAGACCGCTAGGAAGCTGCTGCATAACACAGCGAGTGCAGCTCGGCCCTGCGATGACCTGGGTGGGACGAGGTGTGAATCAAGAGGGAGGGGATGCAAGTATGCGTACAGCTGATTCACACTGTCGTACAGCAGAAAGTAACACAACACTGTACAGCAGTTATCCTCCAATTTAAACACACATGCACGCACACACTCAAGAACATCAGAAATTCACTAGCTTTAACAAGACTGTGGCTCCATGGTAAACAATCTGCCTGCCAGTGCAGAGGATGCAAGAGACATGGGTTCGATCCCTGGGTTGGGAGTATCCTCTGGAGAAGGAAATGACCACCCACTCCAGTATTCTTGCCTGGAGAATCCCATGGACAGAGGAGCCTAGAGGGGTCCAGCCCATGGCGTAGCCAAAAGCCGGACACGACCGAGCAACTGAGTAAAGCTTACACACGAGTAAAGTTCAGTTCAGTTCAGTTGCTCAGTTGTGTCTGACTCTTTGCGACTCCATGGACTGCAGCACGCCAGGCATCCCTGTCCATCATCAACTCCCAGAGCTTGCTCAAACTCATGTGCATTGAGTCAGTGATGCCTTCCAGCCATCTCATCCTGTGTTGTCCCCTTCTCCTCCTGCCGCCAATCCCTCCCAGCATCAGGGTCTTTTCAAATGAGTTGGCTCTTCGTTTCAGGTGGTCAAAGTATTGGAACTTCAGCTTCAACATCAGTCCCTGGAATGAACACTCAGGACTGATTTCCTTTAGGATGGACTGGTTGGATCTCCTTGCAGTCCAAGAGATTCTCAAGAGTCCTCCAGAACCGCAGTTCAAAAGCATTGATTCTTTGGTGCTCAGCTTTCTTCACAGTCCAACTCACATCCATACATGACCACTAGAAAAATCATAGCCTTGACTAGACAGACATTTGTTGGCAAGGTAATATCTTCTGCTTTTCAATATGCTATCTAGGTTGGTCATAACTTTCTTTCCAAAGAGTAAACTTCTTTTAATTTCATGGCTGCAGTCACCATCTGCAGTGATTTTGGAGCTCAAAAAAATAAAGTCTGACACTGTTTCCCCATTTATTTCCTAGGACGTGATGGGACCAGGTGCCATGATCTTCGTTTTTTGAATGTTGAGCTTTAAGCCAGCTTTCTCACTCTCCACTTTCACTTTCATCAAGAGGCTCGTTAGTTCTTCTTCACTTTCTCCCATAAGAGTGGTATCATCTGCATATTTGAGGTTATTGATATTTCTCCCAGCAATCTTGATTCCAGCTTGTGCTTCATCCAGGACAGTGTTTCTCATGATGTACTTTGCATAGAAGTTAAATAAGCAGGGTGACAGTATACAGCCTTGACGTTCTCCTTTTCCTATTTGGAACCAATCCGTTTAGCTTCTTGATGAAAGTGAAAGAGTAAAGTTAGGAAGGCAAAACTCTTTAAAGAAAACGGTGAAGATGGATCATGAGAGGCAGGAAAGAGAGACAGCCTGGCATCCATGCAGAAGAGTTTTCTAGATCCTAGAAAGGAACCTCCAGGCAAGAGGAAACACAGGTGTCTGCCACTGGGGAACAAATGGGTTCCAGCAACACCCATCATCTGAAAAAGACACTCAAGGATCAGATCGCATCACAGCGCCAGCTCAATATGCCAGCCCCCAGTGTGGATTTCAATCAGGTTTCTTCTTGGAAGAAAGCAACTCCTTAAATAGACAGTCTCTTTTAAAAATAAATAGAAGGGAGCTGAGTCTGTCACTTCTTGTCTCACAATAGAGACCTACCTGCACGCTATCAGATTATTTATCGGGTATAAAGTGTATTGAAGCAATGCAGGCTGTACTCGCTGTGGAGGGTACCGCGTGCTATTGATATGCTACTGACAGTGACTGGGGTTTGTTAGGAAAAAGTCAATACTTCTCACTATAGAAGCTCAGTTCAGTTCAGTCGCTCAGTCAGGTCTGACTGTCCACCACCCCATGGACTGCAGCTAGCTAGGCCTCCCTGTCCATCACCAACTCCCTGAGCTTCCTCACTCATGTCCATCGAGTTGGTGATGCCATCCCACCATCTCATCCTGTGTCGTCCCCTTCTCCTCCTGCCCTCAATCTTTCCTAGCATCAAGGTAGAAGCTCAGAAGCCAGATTATGGTGAAAGGGAAACCTGGCTTCCACAGGTGCCTCCTCGACCGCTGGACAAATGTCTACAGCAGGTAATGACGTCATGAAAGGACCTCACGGAATTAAGAGCCTCGGAATTCAGGGAGCTCCTCCAAGGAGCCACTCGGAAGGCCGGACTTCCCCAGGAAATGGAAACTGAGAAAACGGTGTTTAATTTACCCTCATGCAATGTTCCAGAAACAGGCAAGAAAAGGCAACAATAAAACTGTTGTGGTGCAATGGCGCCTCTGAACCGGCCCGATGGGCTCCCACAGGACAGACAAAAAGCCCTCCACCCCGAGGACTTCCTGTGACTTGGGTTCTTAAAGAGATGACAAGGAAAACAACTCCAAGAGTGAAAGGCTTTCTGAGAGGGGCATTAGGTCACTTATCAGGCACGGATGCCTTTCCGGAAAGAACACATCCTATAATAAGGGGGAAAACGAAAACAACAAAGCAGGTAACGAAGCTGGCTCCCGGTACACCCTCGTCTTTTTTTTAAGGTTTAAGATGACGCAATCTTTACAGGAACCCTAAATACGGCCGTACTTAACCCTCCTTTTAGCAAGTGAAAAAATTGCATACTTAACCCTCCTTTTAACAGGTGAAAAAGTTGAAGAAAAGAGAGATTAAAGGAATCAGTATTATACAGTTAATACGGTGTAAGTTCCAGATTTAAACTAAGGCTTTGGATTTTAAGTCCCTCTCTCTTTCTTTGCTCTTTAACACATTTCATTATTTTAATTGAAGGATAATTGCCTTACATAATTATGCTGCTTTCTGTCAAACCTCAACATGAATCAGCCGCAGGTGTACATATACCCCTCCCTCTTAAACCTCCTTCCCATCTCCCGCCCCACCCCACCCCTCTAGGTTGATCCAGAGCCCCTGTTTGAGTTCCAAGTTGGGGGGGGTACATATACACACTGGAATATTACTCAGCCATAAAAAGGAAGGCATTTGAGTCAATTCTGAGGAGGCAGATAAACCTAGAGCTTATCATACAGAGTGAAGTGAGTCAGAAAGAGAAAGAGAAATACCGTATTCTAAGGCATATCTACAGAATGTACAGAAATGATGCTGAAGAGTTTGTTTACAGGGCAACAGTGGAGAAACAGACAGGAATAGGCTTACGGACATCGGGAGAGGGGAGGAGAGGGTGAGCTGCATGGACAGAGTGGCCTGGAAACTTACGTCACCAAATGTGAAGCAGAGAGCCAACGGGCGTTTGCTGTACACTCTCATTTTTATCTTTTAAGGGCAAGAGCTGTACCTCGGTGGAGAAGGCGATGGCCCCCCACTCCAGGACCCTTGCCTGGAAAATCCCATGGACAGAGGAGCCTGGTGGGCTGCAGTCCATGGGGTCGCTAAGAGTCGGACACGACTGAGCAACTTCCCTTTCACTTTTCACTTTCATGCATTGGAGAAGGAAATGGCACCCACTCCAGTGTTCTTGCCTGGGGAATCCCAGGGACGGGGGAGCCTGGTGGGCTGCCGTCTATGGGGTCGCACAGAGTCAGACACGACTGAAGCAACTTAGCAGCAGCAGCAGCTGTACCTCAGTGAAGGGGACCTGGGACGTGATTTTTGAATCAGCAGGAAACTCTTGTACTATAGTTCTGGTTCTGAGACTCAGCTCTGCACTAGACTCCCGGGGGAGAACTGAGAAACCCCCCAGTTCAGGCCCCACTCCAGACCCCCGTGGTCAACATCTCCAGGGGTGGGGATGGGTGTAACACCAGGTGTTTGTAAATACCAGATGCTCCAGGAGATTCGAATGGGCCGCCCAACTGGCCACTGATGCTTGGACCCAGGGTCTCTGCATACACGTAAAAAAAAAAAATCATGCAACCTGGGCTTTATTCTTTTTTTTTTTTTTTAGAAAATCTCATTTCAACACAAATACTCACACACTGTCTTAAAAGGGAAGCTATTAGTATTATTTAAGCAGCAGCAATAACAGGACACAGCAAATGTGGGCCCCAAGGTTCAACCCCTTTGCTCCCTCCACAACCACCACGCCTGCCTTGGAGGCAGGAAGATTTCCAGGCGTGTCTCAGCTTTGCTTCTTAAAATATGCTCCATCAGAAAAAAAATTTTTTTTATTTAACACTAGGTCCTTGTGGGTTATCTGTTTTAAATAGAGCAGTGTCTATGTGTCAATCGCAAACTCACAATCTGTCAATCCTTCCCCACACAGTTCTAAAAAAACATGCTCTGGTACTTTCTCCCTCTCTCCCTCTCCC